>VDFB02272035.1:0-53490 GCA_007258455.2 Sequoia sempervirens | reverse complement strand
TTGGTTATTAAGTTATAAGAGTTTCTTTATGGTCTAAAATAGTCACCTAGAATATGGTCTCAAAAGTATGACACTTATGTCATGGAGTTTGATTATGTTAGATCTAATTCAAATTATTATGCTTAACTCAAACATGATGGTGATTATTTTACTATTATTTATGTATATGTTGATGAAATGTTATTCTTTAGTAAAGGATATGATCAAGGTTCTAAACTATTATTTTTAGTTAAATTTGATATAAATAATTTGGGGTTGTAAAATTTCATCTTTTGGATGGATATCAAGAGAGATGGAATGAACACAAAACTCTTGGTTAACTAAAGGATGCAAGTAAACTCTATGTTATAGTGGATTAGAATGTACAATTATAAACCAACTAGTGTTATTTTATATATGGGAACACAAATCTATTCAATAAACACCTTTTGATGGTAGATGAGATAGAGGACATGAGTCATGTCCCCTATGCTAATGTGGTTGATAGTCTTATATATGTTATGGTTTCTAACACATTAAATGTTACCCAAGAAATAGAAATTGTGACTCAATTTATGGTTGATCCAAGGAAGGAGCATTAGATTGAGGTTAAGAGAGTCTTCAAGTATCTTAAAGAACCATTAGAGTGTTTGGTTTTCGATTACGAAGGATAGATCTTAGATAAGACTTTATATACTCGTGGGTTTGTTAATTATGGTAGGGTAGGTGGTATTGATAGAAAAATATTTACTAGTAGGCATGTATTTACCCTATTTAGTAGCACAATTAATTGGATGAGACAATGGTAGTTTGTGGTTACTCTTTCTATTATAGAGACATTATATGGCAACTACTCATGCCCATAAGGAGGCAATATGGCTTTGGAGATCATGTTCATACATCAATTTGAGGCTATTAGAATATTACAAAAGCAATGAGAACCCATGTTTAGTGTGGAATACACTCAAACCCTTATTTATCAAATAACTCAAGAATCAAATAAGAAAAATAAAGATGGTTTTCATGAATAAGATACAAGTACAAGATTGTAAGATAATAGTATGGCTCCACAATGTACATTAACTAAAATCTTACAATACTTGAATGAATATGCAATATGAATGGATACAAAAATAGAGGAGAAGAGAGGAGAGCAATATGACCAATGCGAGATGCAACTTTGAATAAGAAAGAGTTATATTCATGCAATATGGCATCCACCTCCATAATGACCCACTTTGAACACCTAACAAAGCCAAGAAACCATGTAGGACAAATATATAAATCCAACCAAGAAAAGTAGAAAACCTACACTAACATCCCCTTAAGCATGGCCTAGGTGGGTGAAACATGGGTCCTAGAAAATGAAGCCTAATAAGGTACCCATGTATGTAAAAAATCCCCCCTAAGAAAGATAGATAACCTCTCCCTAATAAAAATAGAGAGAAAGAAAACCTCAAAGAGATGTAGGCACAAATAGTCTCATAATGTTTATTGAAATATGTCCCTTGATATTGAACAATGTATCTTCCTGTTGTAAGAGGGAAACCTTGTTGTGAAACTCTATTAAATTCTCACTCCAAAGATGTAATAGTCTATAGAAAATGCTCATATATAACCAAGTTAATGCTAATATGTAGTAAAATATAAACAAACCTCCTAGGCTTGGTTGTAAAACATGACATCAAAAAAGTATGTGAAGTGGGGGACATAATAAGTGCCAAAGAAGATGATGTATTCATGGAATTATTGTCATCAAAGAGTAAAATAATGCCCTTAGCAGTGTCATCAAATCCCAAAGATGAAGGTCGATAAATAGATCTAAGTATTTTGGTAAGTAGACCTCCCAATAAGGTGAATCATGTAGACATGAATGAACCTATTGTAGAGAATCATTCAAAGCCCCTAGTATAGAAACACTCAACTCTGTCAAAGTGGTAGGTGGATGAAGAATGTTAGTAAATTTTTTTGGATTAAAATGTGTTTGTTTTTTTATCATCAACAAACACAATTTAATCTAGAAAAGCTTACTATCATTGATATGGACTATGGAAATCTAATGTCTTTGGATGAAGAATGTTGTCAACTATAGATGGGGCATTAGAAAGAGGAGGATTAGTAGCTAACTCAGTATCATCCAAATGTGAAGGGTTCTCCAAGGAAGCATCACTTTAGATAAAAAAATTAAGATCTCCATAGTTGTTAGATGATGGTCCAAGAAGTCAAAGGGAACTCAGTGTGCTCAATATGATGTAGAATATCCTTAGAAATAATGAGACAAATTAGTCTATAGACCTTGTCATTGTTGTCACCCCATTCAATATTTTGATGATAATTAGTTGGTTTAAGAACCAATCCAAGTAGATAAGATAATAGGTTTGATGCAGAGCAGGGAGGTCTTTAGTCAAACAAACACAATCCAAACTCAACTGATCACCTTTCCAATTCCCCAAACCCTATCTCAATGGGTTTTCACCTTTCTTTCACAATTTCCTTGTAGGTGTCCAATAGAGGTTTCTTGACCTCAATTCCCAAAAACCCTCAAACCAAGTACATTTTCAAACACCCATTAACCCCTTACACAACATATCTCACAAATCCATTAGGTTACTTTGGAACAAATTCATCAAAAGAAGGCACCTACATTGTCGTAGACCTCAAATTAGGTCACTTTTACAAAGGAACTTGTCTCTAATCTTCTTCCCAACCTCAAAAATCACTTTGGAAGCATCAAAAGATTAAAAAATGATAGATTCCACAAATTTTATCAGAAGAATCGACCTTCAATGCACCTAACCTTGAAACCCTCCTTTTTAGCAATTTTTATAGGGTTTTATTGAAAATAAACCTTCCAAAAATTCTCTAACCCTGAAACCACTTCAAAAACCCTCACATATACCTACGCATGCTCAAATAATCAACAAAATTTACTGCCCCAATAGATTTCATACTTTTACTTCCCTAAACCACTCATTTTCACTTAAAATCACAATCTTTCGCAACTAGGGCTTCCTACAAACCCCATCAACTCGCCTCCTATTCTATCAAGAATCACTTGAACCAATAATAATAAATAATTGGGACCAATTCCACTTAGAAACAACATTTAGAAAAATGTGGAATGGGTCTTTTTACATTTTGGAGTCTACAAACCCTTAATTCCTTGTTTTTAGGCTGCCTACAGAGATTTCACTACCAAATCCTTCAAACACAATAAAATTTGATCAAATTAAATATAAAAGGAGGTAAACACATATATCTAAATGATTATAAATCATTTATTTTGAAAACACATTGTATGGATTCATACAGACCAAGAAATCAGTAAATTTTCTAGAAAAAACACTAAAATTTGAGAACTTTCAAGATGATTTCTTCTTCAAAACTTGTCAACCAACCTTTACAACAACACACCAAAGATATATATACCTTTTCCCTCCTAAAACCAACCAAAAACTAACTTTCAACTCCTATGACTGTTGGGATTCCACAAATTTGCATTTTTGCATCTTTTTTGACAATTTTACAATTTCCATATTGACAACTTTTGCATACTTTGCAATATTTTGCAATTTGGACCTCCTAATCACCTAATGGAATACTTACATAAAGAAATGGTCTATATGGCCTTATTTGAACACAAAATACTCAAAATTACTTAAAATATAACACAAGACCCTACTTGACAACATTTACCCAAAAATACACTTGGTGCCCCTGCACCATACAACCAACCTTGAAATTTTTCCAAGTCTCTTGGAAATGATGTTGCAACTTGTCCACCACTAAGCATTCAATGCCTCTAACCTCTTATAACTCTTTCATCAGGTACACATTTCCATTGGTTCAAATTGTACTTGGGATCCCTAAACTTGTTGTCACTTCCATAGTGCTCCTTTTCAAACTGATCAGATGATGGTTCTCTCATCTTTCCCTTATCATAAACCGATGTTACATATGTATTGACACCTAAAAACTAACCTTTATCAACCTTACTCTTGACTTTCCTTTCTTTCCCTATTATTTCCTTCTCAAATTCACTTTTTTGTCCTTGTTTTACACCTTGTTTCACTCCATCTATGTCCTTTGTCTCTGTTATTAGATCCCTCACCCTTAAGATTTCTATTTTCTTAGACTTGTACACCTATGCCTTGTCAGAATAAGACTTCCCCTTCATCTCTTTTGTTGTCAATGGACACATGACTGTCCCAATCAAAATTCCATCACACTTTCCTAACTCATTTTGCTTCCTCACAAATGATCCATCCTTTATCTCCTCTGAATCAGACCTTAGCACCAAGCTATTACCAATTTTCCTTCCTTCTATCATTGTATCACCTTCCAAAGTCACCATCCTATTATTTGCAACCTTGGTAATGGCTGCACACACCCTATTTCTGTCTTCCTCAAACCTTATAGGCTCCTTCTTTCCAAACATGATGATCTTAGTTGTTTTCCTTTTGCTTCATCACTCCCCTACAATGGGGTTAATATAAAAGAGCTTCCATCCTTCTCAATGGTGTAGGAATTTTCCCTTCCATCATATAATGTATGCCTATCAAATTGCCATGGTCTTCCAAGAAGTAGATGGAAACAATCCATTGGAAAAATGTCACAAAGTACCTTATCCCTATAGCCACCAATCTGAAACTAAACATATGCTTGTTCATTTACCAAAAGTGACTGGTTATCATTCACCCAAGATGCCCTATATGGTGTTTCATGCGGAATTCTATCTAGTTTCAATTTTTCTACCATCTCTTTAGACACCATATTATCAGTTGTACCTAAATCTATGACAACCTTGCATACTTTACCTCTACATTTGCATGTGGTCTTGAAAAAAATCCTTCCTTGAGTCATCTCCTCTTCCTTGGATGTCTTTAAGAGTGTTCTTCTCAGCATGAATGTTTCTCCTACCTTTGGAGCTGCAACATGACTAGTAGAATTTGAACTCTCACCTTCATCTTCTTGGACAATTTGAGCTCTTCTTTCACTTCTCCTTTCGCCACCACTTGATGTAGCACTAAAATTTTCAGGGTACTTGTATGATGGATGCCCAAAATCTTGACAATTGTAGCATTTACCTATGAATGTGTTTGAATTTCTGCTATCACCAGATCTACTTCTTGAACCTCTAAAGCCACCTTTGAGATTTGTAGTTTGTTCTTCTCTTTTATGTTCCTCTTCTTGGCTCTCACTTGTTTGTATTGAAGAAGAATATGTACCTCTACCCCTTGAAGTGTTGCCTCTACCTCTAACTATCTTTTCTTGCCTTCTTTTCACTTTTTCTTCTGCCTTTAGAGTCATCTAATAACATTCTTCAACACTCCTTGGATTTTTCAAAGCTAGTTCATCCTGAATATTAATTCTTAATCCACCCAAGTACTTAGCAATATTTTCATCCCCATTCTCATTATGGTTAGATCTCATACTTAGCTTAGAAAACTCTTTAGTGTATGTTTTCTCATCCATTTCTTTTTGCCTTAAATTTTGAAGCTTCCTAAACATCTAAATAGCATAGTCAGAAGGGAGAAATTTACCTTTCATCTTGGCTACCATCTTATCCCAAGAAAAAATGATTTGCTTCTCTCTAATTGCTCATAATCCCACAACAAAAATGCATGACCTTTTAGTTTTTTCTTAGCAATCTTCACCCTCTGATCTTTAGGAATGTCTTCACACTCGAAGTAGTTATCCAAAGATGCAATCCAATCTAATAATTCCTCCTCATTTAGGTTCCACTATACTTTGGAACATCAATCTTTACCTTGTGCTTGTCACTCTTAACTGCCCTTAATAATTTTTCCATCCTTTGGTCTTCAAGATCTAGTTCTTCATCTACATCTTCAAATTCTTCTTCTTCTTCTTCATCACCTGAATCACTTTTAATATTATCTCTTCTCTTGCTTGTTTCCAAAGCTGCAAGTCTTTCCTTCAATTTTTTGATCTCTCTAGCATGTTTATCCTTCAAATCACTCATCTCCTTGGCCATATTTTTCCCTTTAGGAGGCATCTTGACAGTTTTGTCTTTTCACCTTCCACTAGCATTTCTTTAATCTACAACTTTCAACTCTATATAGATCTAATCCCTAGGCTTTGATACCAATTGATGCAGAGCAGGGAAGTCTTTAGTCAAAAAAATACAATCCAAACTCAACTAATCACCTTTCCAATTCCCCAAACCCTATCTCAATGGGTTTTCACCTTTCTTTCACAATTTTCCTGTAGGTGTCCAATAGAGGTTTCTTGACCTCAATTCCCCAAAAACCTCAAACCAAGTAAATTTTCAAGCACCCATTAACCCCTTACACAACATATCTCATAACTCCATTAGGTTACTTTGGAACAAATTTATCAAAACAAGACATCTACGCTGTCCTATACTTCAAATTAGGTCACTTTTATAAAGGAACTTATCTCTATTCTTCTTCCCAACCTCCAAAATCACTTGGGAAGAATTTTACCAACCTCCAAAATGACTTGGGAAGCATTCAACATATTAAAAAACCATAGATTCCACAAATTTTATCAAAAGAACCAGCCTCCAATGCACCTAACCTTGAAACCCTCCTTTTTAGCAATTTTTATAGGGTTTTATTGAAAATCAACCTTCTAGACCTTCTCTAACGTTTCCATTTCTTCAAACACCCTCAAATATACTTGCACATGCTCAAACAATCAAGAAATTTTACTGCCCCAACATATTTCATACTTTTACTCCCCTAAACCACTCATTTTCACTTAAAATCACAATCTTTCACAACTAGGGCTTCCTACAAACCCCATCAACTCCCCTCCCCTGCTCTCAAGAATCACTTGAACCCCTAATCCTAACTAATTGGGACCCATTCCACATAGAAACAACATTTACAGAAGGTGGAATGGATCTTTTTACATTTTGGAGTCTACAAACCCTTAATTCCCTATTTTCAAGTCGTGTACAAAGATTTCACTACCAAATCTTTCAAACACAATAAAATTTGATCAAATCAACTCTAAAAGGAGGTCAACACATATATCTAAATGATTCTAAAACATTTATCCTGAAAACACACTGTACGGATTCGTACAGACTAAGAAATCAATATTTTTTTAGGAAAAACATTGAAATTTGAGATCTTTCAAGATGATTTCTTCTTCAAAACTTGCCAACTGACCTTTACAATACCACACCAAAGATTTCTATACCTTTTCCATCCTAAAACCAACCAAAAACTAACTTTCAACTCCCATGACCATTGGGATTCCACAAATTTGCATTTTTGCATCTTTTTTGACAATTTTGGAATATTTCCATATTGACAACTTTTGCATACTTTGCAATATTTTACAATTTGGACCTCCTAATCACCTAATGGACTCATTACATCAAGAAATGGTCTATATGACCTTATTTGAACACAAAATACTCAAAACTACTTAAAATCTAACACAAGACCCTACTTGACAATATTTACCCAAAAATGCACTTGATACCCTTGCACCAAGGTTCTACTCAAGGTAGTGACTATTTATTCCTTGTATCCAAAACAAATAGTTATGTTAGTCCAACATGGTAATAAAATGGTGGAATTTGATCTACCTAAACCTTGATGAAACTCCCCAAAACCAAAAATTTATTTCAATTTATGATTATGATATTACATATAAGACCCCTTAAAATTGCCTCAACATAAAACCCCCAACGCAAAATAATTATAACACTATATTTTTAGTAAAACTAAAATATATATACGACAGAGTTCAACAATAATTTTTTTTAAAATTAACCCCAAAATTATATAAAATCGACCTCATTGTGATGTGAATGTTAGAAAGAGCTTTTCGATGCTTATAAAAAATCAAACAATTTTTCCTAAAACAAAAATTATACTTTCTAGAAAAATTGTACCATGAGAATCCCAAGTGGCCAAGTAAGCCCACAAGAGCTATACACATTTCCTAGGGCTAAAATATCCTTGCACATTAAAAAAAGAGGAGTCTTTTCAATATATGTGATTAGCTTCAAAGAGGCGTCACTAATTCTATTAGCTCACCTAAAGGCTAAATATTAAAACAGCCTTAAAATCATGTGAAAATCTAAGTGGTGGGGGCCAAACAAAGAAGAAGAAAGGAAAGAGGGTGATGGAATATTTTATGGCATTAGTCAAACTTCCCAAAAAAAAGCTTCCCACTAGAATGAAAAACCATCTTCAATAATTCCACATTGCGTAATGTTTCAACTTCATTATACCACTATGTTTGTGGGCAAACCCCACACAAGCATTATGAAATTAGTCCTTAGGGAAGATTTTACGGCAACTAGTATTCTATGTTCAATGGAAGTCCACCATGTGAATGTCATATATATATATATATATATATATATATATATATTGTGAAGATCTGAATTCATCATTATTTAGGTGATTATTATAACAGTTCTATCGTTATATCAAGTGTCTTTTGACAAAGTTCAATAAAGTTGATTTTGTTGCTAAAATGAATTTTCACAAATGTTATCATGGATATTAGAGGTTTTCATTGTCAAGTATAGTTCTCTAGCATACAAGGTACACACAATACCTCAACCCTAATGTAAACAAACCATTAAACAACTCTTGATGAGAATCTCTTTCCACAAATTAAGGAACCTCAAAAGTGATGAAGACTAATGAAAATGTCTTTATAAACTTATATTAGAAATGCCCACGAATAATGTGTAAGGAAAAAATTTCTAATTCCCTAGACAAAGTGCTCAAATATGCATTTTTATAATTGATTTTAGGTTTTTTAGTGTTGTGGAGCATATTGGTGCAATTAGATTTAGACCAAGATGCCCCAAAATTTGCACCATCTACAAATTTAAATCAAATAAATATATACAAAAACCCAAATGAACATTAGCGTTTTAGAAACCATTTTGATTGAAATGAAAATCAATAACAATTTTCTTGAGTATCTTTGTTGTAATGGTGCAACCCAAAAAATTGCATGCTTTGGTGAAAGATAATTCACATCCAAAATCTAAATATACATATCTCAAAATTTAGAAACAAAATGATCTACCATTGACATAGTGAAGCTTTGATGTCATGTTAGAATATGTTAAACGTAATGACAAGCTAAATCTAGTGTGGAATAGACACTCAAATACTTGACAAATGACTCAAGAATCAAAGTAGAAAAATAACAACAATTTGAATGGATGAGAGAGAAGCACAGGGTTACATGAAAAGAATATGACGCAAAACAATATGTATTAACCAAAAACTCACAATACATGAATGAATATTCAAGGTGAGTGGATACATAAATAAAGAAGATAATATGTAGATATGGATAACGAGATGTAAATATATCTACGCAAAAATAGGTGGGAGTTACATTCATGAAAAATGTCATTTATACTCATAATGACACACTACTCACACCTAAGCAGGGTGAACAACCATGTAGTAGAACACACAATATCATATTTTAGCAAACCTAAGTTAGTATATTAACTAGAAAAACACTCATATTTTTTTAAAACAATTGATACAAAAGTATTTAAAATATATAACAACATAAGCTAAAAGATTTGATCATTTACAATATACCAATTTATTATTCATTCAACATTCACATTCATTTTTATTAGATAAGAGCATTGCCAAATTTTACTATAAAATATAACATCATTCCATTATAATAAGAGTACACAACTTTTCATCAAGTATTACGTCTTTACACGAATAGCTCTTTATAACATTTACAATATGTCTTATCATGGATGTGAAATACAAATAGCTAATACAATGTCATGTGAAGCCAAATGTAATGTCTTTGATAAACCAAGTCTTCAACATCTAAACTGCAAGAGGGAGAGCATCACCTAAGGGCTTTTCCTCCAACCACAAATCGATTGTCCCACACACACCTTCCATCTAGAAGGGGTCCTACCCTTTATGATAGTAGTGGATCCAAGGAAACTCCAAGATCACGATCCCATCTAAGAACTAATGTTGTGTACTAAATACAAACAATTTTTTATACAACTCTAGATACCCTCTAGCTAAGTATGACACTTCTGATTGATTTGTAACAGTAAACATTATGAACTAAGAATGCAAATAGTGATTTGTAATAATAAACATGTATTGCAATGATAACGTGTGTTGTGTTCACACATGTCTTTCTCAAACTGATTACTGATAGTTAGACTTCACAATCAATTCTCACACAGATATAGATAAATTCAACATATATTCACAATATCACATAATTTCTAGATTTCCTCTAATTATATCACAAAGATAAATAATGTTATTTTTCATCAAAATCAATCCTCTTGTTTCAAATTTTAAAACCACACATATTGAATACATGAGTGCACATATAAATAATAATATTAATTCATTTATTCATATTTACATCCTCTAATGTCATGCTTAGTAACTTTTCTCACACAAAAAGAACATAAGTTCATATAAGCATTTGTTCACATGTAACATACACAATATATATATATATATATATATATATATATATATATATATATATATATATATATATATATATATATATATATATATATATATAAAAACTATATTTCATGTTCTTTTCTAGAATTGGTACATAAGATAGGTACTCATAATAGTATATATGTATATACATACAACACACACATGCACTTGTATGAGTACTAGGATAATCCATTGTATCATAAAATTATGTAGAAATTGTGTTCTTTAGGCCCTCAACCTTTATTGATTTATTAATCACATAACTTTTTGCACAAGGATTATAGTAAGAGACTTGATATATCTTCATTTTATAATCCTTTAATCTCCCAATTTTAAGGTATACAAAGGATATTATAAAGAAAACTATCACTAATTGAAAACAAGACAATGACCAAATGGTCACAAAATATCTCACAAGTTACATGTATGAATAAATTTTTTGAGCACATATGCATTCTACAATATACTAGGAAAATATTGACTTAATCAACTTCAATGTATACCACATAATGCATTTACCATGACTCCTACTACAATCCTCGTCTTTATATACATATGAGTAGGGTTTGTGCAAAAGAGAGAAATTCCTTTGACTATAAGGTAGAGGTCGAACCACAGTCGTGTAATAACTAGACATAAAATTTGATTTGTTAAGGTTTGAGAAATAATGGAATTGGATGGACTTACCCAATGGTATACTCCCTTTTATGAGACCAATGGAATGGTTGAATTCTTACAAGATTAAGTATACTAGTTAATATCATTGAATAGGCCAAAAAACTAAGAAAATATGTTGAAATGACTTTATAATGACCAAAAAAAGGTTTGTAACTAGACAATACATGTCATTGGAAAATTTGAAGGGATCTATAATAATCTTTACATAGTTATAAGTATAAGACTAGGCCAAAAGGTTTTTAAAAAACAATTACTGTCATGGTTATTTGACAAGCCACAAGGCTATCAACCTACAACAACATAACCATATTTACATGACAAGACTGAAATGGATCTTATACTAAAAATTATAGTCATATTTACATGACAAGGCCAAAAGTATGCTATACTAATTTTAACACTAACAAAAACAACCCAAGCTTATAAATCAACTTCAACAAAATTCGTAATCGCTGATTTAAGCCAAATAGATAATAAATAAACTTAATAAAATCAAGGAAGAAAAGTCTATCAACTAGGTTATACCCTAGCTCGATGAATATTTCAACTAAAAAATTCTTGATCCATGAAGTGTTATCCCTTGCATACACGCCCAAACTTTTGAATGGAAAAGTCGGGGACCCCCTCTATTTTTTTTCATTTTGCTGGTTTGGTTTTGTTGTGTTTTGCGCTTTGTTGTTCTTGTTTCGTCTTTTCCCTTTTCGCTTGTTTCAATTTTTGTCTCTCATTTTGTGTTTGTTGCCACTTTGGTCTTGTCCCAGAGTTGTTCACAACCCCCAAACCTTGCTTGTTTTTCCTTTGTCGGGATTTTGAAACAAAACCTGAACTTGTCCTCGAGAGAGCATTCAGGCTCTAGGTGCAGTTCTAAATCCAGTCTCTAGTTGTTTGTCTTTTCCTGTTTTGTGTCAGAATCAAACGTCAGGCCGGAACCTACACTTTGAACCTACTTCAAGTTCACATTTCGGGCTTTGTTCTGATTCTGATCTTTGTGGTTTTCCTTTGCCTTTCCTTTGTTTCAAAATTGGACTTCAGACTAGAACCTAAACTTGAACCTCTTCGGAAGGTTCATGTTCTTGGTTCCAACCCAATTTCAATCTTCGCTTCTATTGTGTGTCTATCTTTCAGCTTTAGGTTTCAGACTAGAACCAACACCTTACACTTTGAAAGTTCACGTTTCGTGTTCGTTCTCAATCCCGACCCCTGCTTTGCCTTCGAGTGTTGTTCAAGTTTGCATTCTGTGTCTAGTCTCGATCTTGATCCTCATCTTTTTGTCACATCATTGCTTCATTTGTTTGTTTTTGGTATTTTTTCATTTTCTCATTTTCGTTCATCTTCGTTCTCATCTCCTTGTGTCATTTTTGTGTCGTCTGTCTTTGTTTTTTTAAAGTCTCAAAAATCCAAAAAAATGTAAAAATTCAAAATGTATAAAAATAGAAAACTTTTGAAATACATAAAAAAATAATAAATAAATAGAAAAAAGGAGTCAAGCATTTCAACTCAGCATCAAAATAAAAACCCCAAACTCGACCTTTAATACAAAAATAAGATAAAAGAAGTCTTTTAATTGGGTTCAGGTAAAATTTAAGCACCTACCATTTTTTATGGTTCATGTGTCAGGTAAATACTCGGTTTTTCTTTTGAACAAGACCCCGATCCCGCACACAACGGTCGGATCTCTAACTTCAGGAAGACATTAGAACCCAACATTTTAATATTTAGGTGCCTAGACAAGTTCTGATCTCACTTCTGGATTTGACCCAATTCCACTCTCGAACAATACCCGATCCTGCAGCTTGGAGTTAAAATCATAAGAAGAGTCTTTAGACAAATTCAAAACCCCGCATGTAGTATTCCCAATCTCTACCCTTGAACACTATTTTCAGAAGCGTAGGTAAGGGTGAGGTCCCATGGGGAGGCTTCAGGATCTATTTTTAAGGAGTAGGTGGTCTCATGAAGTAAAAAAAAATTGTGATAGGATTATTTAGAATCTTTTCCTGAAGAATAGTAGCTCCTACCTTTTAGGACTACAAATTTGAGGGGGTGAAAATGGGGCGGGGCTGGAGATTGCCCCTACAGTTTAGGAATTTTATTTTTCATTTGTAAATCATCTCAACTTTTAAGCTTCCTTAAATTCCTAAACTTAAATTTAAAGTTGAACTGCACAGTAAATAAGTTGAGACCACCAACTTCCTTAAAATTTGGAACTTAATATTTTAAGCTAAACTACTTTACTAAATTCATGGGATCACCACCTTTAAAAAATTCCTAAAAATTCTCAACACCCACTGAAACTTTTTAGGAAACCCCCCTCCATGGGACCCCACCCTAAAGCACATGAATTGTATGATAGAACACCTCAAAGAGCTCCCACCCCATGGATCAGACTTATTGCAAGAAGGGCTTACAATTGAATTGTTATGAAGGATTCAAAAATTCCATACATGGGTATAAAATCTCCTGCTCATGCCTTATCATAACAAAATGAGGTCTTTGGAATAGCAATTAAATGCTCTGATAAATACTATTGCAAAATATGGAAGCATACACGTGGGGTGTAGAGATGTATACAAGGCATGTAAATTGTTTGGAAGATTGTCTGAAAGAGATGTAGAATGACAGGGTATAACAATGCTTACACAAAAACACATAAAATGAAATGTATGCAGATCGTGCAAGATTTGGGGGTTTTAATGTAAAAGCAATGATCTGTTCTACCAAATGCCTGAAGGGAAATGTGGTCTCATGAAGTTACCATACTTACAGTTTTGGATCTATGGAGGGTTGGCTTTAGAAACCCACCAATAAGCATGTGTTGTTCGAAAGATATGGCAGCATATAGGGAAGGCATGCTAACTGTTTGACATAATTCCTTTAAGAGAGGTGCGTCTGCATGAAACACCTTGGATTGCAGGGAATACATGAGATTGTCTTTTATAGAGAGCTTTAGAAACTTTCAGAGCATATGAATATAGATGCAAAATAGGAAAGCATAGATAAGGAAAATCAACCGCTTGACTAAATGCCTCATGAGATTCCATCTCGTAGAATGTAGTGTTTGCACGATCTGCACAAAAAACAATGGATTTGATTTAAATGGTTTCAAAAACTACCCTGGTAACATGGAACACAAAATGTAAAAGCATAAACGAGGCAGTTGAACTGTTTGTCAAAATGCCTCTTAGAGAAATGTAATCTCATCGAATACAATGATTGCATATGCACAATGTACAAAATAGATATGTTGCAAAGGATTTAATGACTTTCAAGCAAATTTTGTTGGCAAGCTTAAAGCTAGATTCTCCAACTGCTCACAACCTCCTCCCTACCTTGCCCATGGTCAAAGTCAAGGTGCAAAAGCATAGATATGTTGTGTAAACGGAAGCATATACCCATAAAACTAATAATATTGTAGTACAAGTTAGATGCAAAGAAATATAGAATTAAATGGAATAATAGAATAATGGAGAAGAAACAGATTTACGTGGTAAAACCTTGACAATGTGCCAAGGAAACATCCACAAGGAAAAGTATCGACATTCTTATTATTTAGAGAAATTGATTACAACTTTCACATAGCTACTGCTCTTCAATACAATTCATTACAATAATAATTTAAGCCTTCAAGGTAGCAAGATATAAATAATATCTTCAACCTGTGTTGCACATAGAAAAATCAAGCTTTGTTTTATTTGTTTTAAATCTTTATCTTTTCCAAAAGGATTCCAAAGATAAGATTTCCCAAAGATAAGACTTTTCTTTATTTCCATTATCTTTCCAAAAGATAAAATCCACTTTCTTTCTAATTTGTTGTCACAATCTAACAATCTCCACCTTGATAACAATTTACCTAATACTTGCCCATTCCCATTCATCACCTTTTCTGCAAGCGAAGAGAAGTCAAATTCCACTTCAACTTCTCTAACTGTACTGGTTTTGTCAACATGTCTGCACAATTTTTTGGTGTATGAACTTTCCCAAGAGCTACTCCACCTCCATCAATAACCTGTCTTACAAAATGATATTTAATCACAATATGCTTAGTCCTACTGTGATAAGCTGGATTTTTAGTTAGGTGTATAACACTTTAACTATCACAAAATACAATCACCCTGTCCTACACTTTCCCAAACTCACCGAAAAGACCTTTCAACCAAATTTCCTCTTTGCAAGCATGTGAGACAACCATATACTCTGCCTCAGTTGTGGATAAAGCAACTGTTTCTTGAAGATTTTACATCCAACAAATAGATCCTCCTGCAAGAGTAAAGACATAACCTGATGTAGATCTCTTTTTGTCCAAATCACCTAAAAAATCCGAATCAACATAACCACAAACTGAACCACTACTACCATCAAAGGTGATACAATAATCACTTGTACCTCTAAGACACCGAAGCACCCATTTCACTACTACCCAATGCTATTTACCTATATTTTCCATGTATCTATTGACAACACCAACTGCATGTGAAATATCTAGTCTTGTATATACCATCGCATACATTAAACTTCCTACTGCATTAGAATATAGTACACAAGACATATAATCCTTTTCTTCTTTATTACTAGGACATAAAATTGAAGAAAGCTTAAAATGATAAGCTAAAGGGATATTAACTGGTTTCACATTTCTCATACCGAATCTTATGAGGATCTTCTCCATATACTTCTGCTGCGATAACCGAAGCTTACCCTATTCCTTGTCTTTGTGTATTTCCATGCCCAAAATTTATTTTGCTGCTCTTTGATCCTTCATATCAAAAGTCTTGGCCATCTGAGCCTTTAACCCATTGATCTTAACTATCACTAGTAGAATTTGGCAAATAAATGACTATGTGACTAAAAATTTTAGTCACGTGACTAACACTAGTAGTATCTTGAAAATAAATGACTAATTTGGTCATTTATAAGTGACTAATTTGGTCATTGGGTAAAATCACAACTAAATGACTAAATAAATGACTAATATCAGACAAATAAAAATGACTAAATAAATGACTAACATCAAACCAATAAAAATGACTAAATAAATAACTAAATAAATGTGCTCATTATTAAAATCTTGGTCATAATTTTCATTTTAGTGAGAATTATGTTAGGGTTAGGGGTTGAATTATGGTTAGGGTTAGGGTTTGGATTATAATTATAATAGGTTTTAGGTTAGGAATAAGGCTTTGGTTAGTGTTAAGGGTAGGGTTGGAATTACTATTAATCCCTAATCCAAATTGGAACTTAGTTATATCCTAACCCTAACCCTAACAAAACCCTAACCCTAATTGAAGAAACCTTAAATCTAACACTAATCACAACCTTAAGTGAACACTAACCCTAATTGAATTGTAACTTTAACCCTAATTAACTAATCATAAACCTAATTCAACCCTAACCCTAACCCTACCCCTAACCCAAATTGTACCCTAACCCTAATAGTAAACCTAATTGAACTATATACCTAACCCTAATTAAACCCTAAGTATAATCTTATTTGAACCCTAACCCTAAGTAAACCCAAACCATAACCCAAACCCTAATTGGCCCTTAACCCTAATGCTAACTCTAAAATTTATTTTAGAACCCTAAACCTAATTAACTTTAACCCTAATGCTAACCCCGAGATATATCCTAGAACCCTAATTGAACCCTACCCTAATTGAATTTTAATCTTAAGATTAAATGTAACCCTAATCATCACCCTAATTGAACTTTAAGGGTGTGTGCAAGAAGTTGATTCCACTTTTTGGCCAAAAAGTGAGTGTTTTTCCTGATTTTCAGAATTTGACACATTTGACCTTAAAATTTGAAGCACTTAGAGATGAAATCTTTTAAAAAGTCACTAATCATAAAATGTAGTGCTCAAAGTCTAGTTTCCAAATATGTAATTTATTTCAATACCCAGATTGTACAAATTGAGTTTCAATAGGCGTTTCTAAAAACCACTGTTTAAAAGTCACTTTTTTCTTACCATACCATGCACGCGTATGACATCCATATTTTGACTTAAATTATCGTATTTTTCTAAATCCTTTTGGGAAAATATTTGTGACTCACTGAATCTTGTTGATATTTTTTGTAATTGTTTATTGAACTTTTTTTTGTTAAATTTTTATTAGGCAGATTTTTCGTTTTGAAAAATCATCATGTATGACATGCATAAGCTAACCTAAACTTATCATTTTTTATTATTTTTTTTAAATTGAAAAGAATTGTCTGAAGTTTGTTCTTGTGCAATCCGTTTGTCAAAATGTTATGTTGATCAAAAGTTATTAAAATAGTAAAAAACCCTGATATTTAAAGTTTATGGACCAATTTTATTAGAAATTAATTGAAAAATAGAAAAAATAATCCAATTGCAAAACAAATTAATTATTTAGAATCTGAATTGTCTCATCTAAAATGGGTTTTAATTTCATCAAAAAATTCTACAAAAAAAGTCGTCAGCGATATGTCCAAAGTTGGCATTTTCTTTGACATTGTTAGGACCTTCAACTTGCAGGTCAAACCAGGTTGAAGGCCTAGGTTTGGATTTCCAATGCTTTTCTCGAACCAAAATCCTAGGCAAAAACCCGACCACAAAGCAAATAAAAATTCAAATTTTTAAAAATGGGATCCCGTTTTATAATCGTGATCCCGTTCCTTATTCTATAATATTTGGACCGTTGGGAGGGAAATGGGATCCCATTTCCCTTCCAATGGTCCCCACATTCAATGTCAGAGAACAGGATCTCGATTATAGAATGGGATCCTGGTTTTTATAAACGAGATCCCATTTTATAAACGGGATCTCGTTTCTTTTATTTAAATATATTGCAAAAAATTACTGTGAAGTTTGCAACTTCACATGTATGGCCGAGAGTAGTAAAAGTAAACTATTTTTCATGAGCTATTGTATTTACAGGTGGTGAACTTTATTTTTAGTTGATTTTATCAAACGAGGCATCATCTACACCATCTTTGAAGTGGAATTGTGTTATTTTTGTGCTTGTTTGGAAGAACAAAAGGTCTTCAATTTGCAATATGGATTGAATTTTTCAAAGGAGGCATGAAGAAAACAATTTTTAAAGTGGAATTGTGCTAGTTTTCTACTTGTTTTGAGGAACACAAGAGGAAGAATTTTGTCCTAATAGGTATTCAACTTCCAATTTGGATTGAATATTTTGAAGTATTTCACTATTAACATTCATTTGTGCTTGAGAATTTTATAATTATGGGAGATAAAGCTCATAATAAGAGAAGGAAGACATTGACTCCTCAAGAAGTTGAAGCAATTAGAGAGAAGGAAATACAAAGACAAAGAGAAAGAAGAATGAGAATGAAATCAATGAATGATGATGGAGCAACCAATTCCACAACTATTGAAGATGAAAACATTGAGGATACCATGGTTGTAGATGAAGCTAATTTGCAAAGAGTCAATTTGGAGAAGAATATGATCATACAAACAAGTCCTACTATGTCTTCAAATCCCTCTTTGAATGCTATGGAGAATGTTTCAATATGCACAAATCCAGGTACATCTTCAAATCCACATGTTAGTGAAATGGTAAATTTGTATGTAGAAGTTTTAAGATCTTGGACTTAATGATGTTGACATTGTGATATTGAGGAGAGATGAAACTTTATAGAATTTTTTGAAAACAAAAAAGGAAAATATTTTGTTGCAAATGAAAATAAAAATGATCATTTTCTTGAAAATGAAAACAAAACCTATATTTTGGTGAAATGAAAACCTTTTGTTGATGAAAATGAGATAAAAATGAAGATGAAGATGAAAATCTAGAATGTGATGTTGAATTTAATGAAAATACTTTTTTTAAAATTGGAAGTGGTGTTTTCGATAATCTTCCTGGTCAAATTTCTTGGAGGCAAATAAGAACACATGCGAATAGAATATACACCAAATTATTTTATCGTAAAAAAAATGCATTTCAATGTCAACTAATGATGCAATTGATGAGAATGCAAAAAATGAGGAAATCAATGAAAAGGTTAGGCTTTTATGTTAAACCAAAAAGAAAAGATCAATCATTAAAACATGTTATGTCTACTGTTGCTAGTGCCATTCAATCTATTAGGAAAAATAGTAGATCTAAAGATAAAAATGCAACAAGAAGAGCTATAACAACTGCTATAGTTAATAAAGCAACTTTGAATAAAAGAATAGTAAGAAATATTAGTGAAGTTTTAAAAATACATCCTAAAACATTAGTAAGAGCGGCAAAAAGAAGAGAAAGTATAGAAAATTATCCTATCAATCAATGTTGGAGTTTCAGTGGATGACTACCGAGGTCTGATATAAAATTGAATGTTGAAATTAAATCTTGATCGATATTGGCATGATAATACTAGGGTTTCATCTAATGCTAGAGATGTTTTAAAATTAAGAGTGAGGTCCAAGTTCACGATCCTCACCCTAAAAACCTATTAGATACAACACAAACTGAATTTTATAGAGAATTTTGTGGTGATTTAGTGTTACCTGGTAATATTAAAATAAGTCAAAGGCCTTTTGAAAAATGTAAACCTTGGTATGTAAAAATTAATAAGCAATGAATATCTTGTTGTTGTAAAATACATGTTCAATTTAGATTTATTTTTTATGATATTTTTCATATATATGGGCTTGCATACTAACATGATTATCTTGAGTTGTGGTATTGATATGCCACTGAAGCAATAAGAGAGTTTATTTGAGGTTTTATTTTGTGAAAAATCTAATGATAAATTATTTTATTTAAGTTCTTGTATTTACGGACAATGCATTAGCGTGGAAATCTTTCATTTTTAAGAATTTGTTTGCATGAAAGTGTTGATCATGATTTTGGACAACAATTAGTAGATGTCAAAAGATTTAGGAATGTTCACTATTCTTTAAAAGATGGAAAAATAGGAAAGTGTTGTGATTTTGTTACAAAAAAAGTTAGTGTGCATGCATTTATGAGTGAATTTAAGAATAAAATTGTACCAAAATATGTCATGCACTCTGAACATGCTTGATGGCTTGATGGCCAATTTCGTGTATGTAGAAACACATTTCCAATTGGTACTATACTTTCAATGGTTGATTTTGCGAAGAATTATACTCTCGCTCCGCAAGAGGAAATTCAATCTCAATATTATAATTCAGTGCAATTAGCTATGTTTTTCCATATTGTTTATAGACATGCAAATGATAGCACTGAGGATGATAGAAAAGTTTTAAGGGAGTATCATTTTTATTTGAGTGACAATCGGTTACACTCGTTAGAGTTTGTTCAATACTATTTTAGTATATTTTATAGAAATTTAAGAGAAAGAGGAATCCAAATGAAATAACACCTCATATGGTCAGATAATTGTATGGGGAAATTCAAGAATGCTCAAATGTTCTATTGGTTAAGTAGGGTTCACAAGGAACTTAATGTCCAGCATACATGGAGTTTTTTTGAAGCTGGGAATGGTAAATGAGAACATGATGGAGCTGATGCGTGTGTCAAAAGAATTCTTGCTAGAGAACAATTAAAATTTGAGGGTTCAGTAAAATTTAAAGATGTACATGAGATTGTGGATTGGTGTAATAGAAGATTATATGCACCTGGTTTGAGTGATTACTCTACAGTTCATTGATTCTTTTGGTTGGTGGAAGAAGATAACATTGTACCTAGAGTTGATTGTGAGACAATTAGTGGATCTACTAAATGGCATTCATTTAGGAGTGTGATAGCAAGCACATGGACTATTTGGACAAGGGAGCTTGCATGTTTTTGCTAGTTTTGTATCTCAAGAGATTGGGAAGCATGTGAAAATACAGAATGGGTTGAACGGTGGGAGTAAAGATCGTTGACGCCTGTAGAAGCACATAATCAATATGAAAGAACTATTGAAGAAAATGATTAACTGTTTGCATTTGAAGATTATGACCGTGTTTCAGACCTTGTACAAGAAGGTAATTTTATTCAATTTATTTTATTTCACTTTATTAAGTTATTTTGTAATACTAAATTATTTATATGGATATGCACAAGTTATTAAATTGATTTTTTTTAGCAGGACATGTGTATGCTGTTATTGCACCTGAGGGGAATGAAGAAAAACAAAATATTGGTTGGCTCGTTGTGTGGAAACTAAACATAAGTTAATAACACTTCGAGAAGATGATGATGACTTTCATTATCCAACAGGTATGGTGATCCCCTTAAGACACCCCCTTAAGCAAATTTTGATAACAAGTTTTAGATCCCCTTAAGCAATTTTTTAGAACAAGTCTTTGATCTCCTTAAGAAAATTTTGAGAACTTATTTGATGATGGTTTTTGAACATGTTTTCCAATAGGATCGGTGGTGGTTGTTGGCACTTGGCTACGTAAATACTTGAGAAGAAAGAATGGTCTACCTACATTCAAAGACTATGAAACACATAAAAAGATTATACATTATTCACATTTGGTGGTAGCAACAAATATAAAACTAGAGCAGTATTGTGGAAGACCTTTAAAAAAAGTGCTATGGTCAATTTCTATGGAAGAGCATGAGGCAATCATAGATGCATTGCAAAAAAGAGAGGATGTAGATGGTACAATGGAATAAGTAAATATAGGTAAATATAGTTTTAATTTTATTTTGTCCTTTTAAATACATTAAATATATGTTTTGACATTGGTCAAGTGTGTTATTAGTTGAAATTGATTTAAATTGCACTTTTATACATCATTAAGGAATAATCACAAAAAGGATCTAGTCCATGCAAATTCAACCTAGACAACATGGAATACTTGGTAAAAATAGGAAATTATTAGTTAAATTATATTTAAATACATGTTTTGATTACATATTGATATTGCTTGGACATTAATAGTTAAAATTGATTTATTGTCATTTTTTGTATCCTTAAGCCATCATTGCATTGATCTCATACTTTGAAACAAAAAGGAGAGGATGCTTGGATTCAACCTACAAACATGTGTGGAATACTTTTAAATGTAGGTACTTGAGTTCTGTACATATAGATAGTTTTATATAAATTAAAATATGTATGTTTTGATGATTTCATTGATATTGCTTGTACCTTTTTGATATCAAGTGGTGTGAAGACCTACTACATTCTAGCCACGAGTTTGAGATGTTCTTGAGATGGCATATCCAAATTTTGTAAACATTGTTTTGAGATGACATATATGTACATACATACTTACAGAATTAAACATACTCTATGTACTTCTATGTATCAAATCAATATTCTATATATTTTGTTTGTTAAATGTGCATGTTTTCCTACTTTGAAACTTTATGTCTAATTGTATAATCACTAAATATCATGCATACATTATTGTTAAATCAATTATATCCTTAAGACGTATTATGACCCCTTAATACATCCCCTTAAGAAATTCTATTATGACCCCTTAAGACATCCCCTTAAGACCCCTTAAGACATACCCTTTAGATGTATTATGACCCCTTAAGACTTCCCCTTAAGATGTTCTATTATGACCCTTTTAGACATTCCATTAAGACCCCTTAAGACATCCCCTTAAGACGTTCTATTATGACCCCTTTAGACATCCCCTTAAGACCCATTAAAACATCCCCTTAATACATTCTATTATGGCCCCTTTAGAAATCCCCTTAAGACCCCTTAAGACATCCCCTTAATTAAGATGTTCTATTATGACCCCTTTAGACATCCCCTCAAGACCCTTTAAAACATCCCCTTAAGACGTTCTACTATGACCCCTTTAGATATCCCCTTAAGACATTCTATTATGACCCCTTTAGACATCCCCTTAAGACGTCATTATTTGTTTTGACAACTTATAAATTAGTGTTAGATGTTATTATTTATAGAGTTTATTAATGCTTTTATTCTCTAGTCTTCTATGGTATTATTTATTTCTTAAAATTTTATCCTTTCTGGTATATAAATAGATTGCTTTTGTTTGTAAATTATGATTTATTGACTAATTATTGATTGATGTGAATTGAATAAATTCACTGAGTAATTATTGCTATTTATTGAATGTACATATCATGTATATCATGCATGAAATCACTAAATTTGCAAAGTATAAATATTAAAATGTCCTATATTAATATCATGTATGAGATCACTAAATTTCACATTAATGTCCTATATTAATGTCTTGACTATGAACATAAAATGCATAAATGTACATGTGTAAATTAAAAGTTCAAACAATAATAAAGTCCATAATTTATGTAACATATAATTAAGTGCATGAAACCAATATATTAAGCGCATGGAATAAAGTCCAATAGAGTACATGAGAAACAAGAAATATAGTCCATGAAATAAACAAATATAATACATAAAATCACATGTTTCTAGGTCATGTATTGTCTCTATAATCAAGAGACCTCTTCACACCATGCAGACTATGTGGATGACCTGAAACACTCTATACAAGAGAAAGATGAAATTAAATGTAAAACAATGAAAAATGATTTAATGACAATTTAATTTATAATCCATCATAAAATTAAATTACCCTCATATCTGCATCTGGATGCTCTGGTGCACCTGAAGCAACCTCTAAATTCTCTAAATCAATCTACATAAACAAGACAAAGAATTTGAAATTAGATGTACAACTCTACAATTTGATTTTTTTTTAATTCAATTTAATTTATAATTTATCATATTTTAATTTGTACTATATTGTGAGGTTGTACTTTGCTCTTCTCCAGGACCTATCTGTACATGCTCAACTACAAGATGTGTCTCATGCTATAAAAGAAAAATAATATGTAAAAATCTCATATTATGTATATATTCAATTTAAAATTTATAATTGACTTTAAATATAATAAACTTTAAATATAATAAAAAAATTAAATTACCATTTGATCTGGAACCTGCTCTACATATCCTCCTGGTGGTGTAACTATGTTTGGGTCAGGGCTGAATGTTGCACTAACAAAGTCCTACAAGATCAAAATTAAAGCATGTACAATTGAATTAGGTTTATATATATATATATATATATATATATATATATATATATATATATATATATATATATTCAAGTTTGCACATTTTGTGTAGAAAGTTTTGTAAACAACCTAGAAATCAAGTGGCCTCACAGTAACTGCAACATCAAATGTTTTGCCCATTCTTATTGTGGTATCATAGACATACATGTACATATTGATCAACCTAGACATACATGTACATAGAAATTTAATGCTTATAATATTTACAAGTGTACATGCATACATTTCATATATCTAGTGAATTCAAAACTCATAAAATTGTAACTATACTAATTTAAAATTTAAACAAATTTACAATATGAATGTACCTGCCCCTGATCTATGACGCCCGAAAGTGGAGGAGTGCTTGACAATCCCTCAGGAGGAATCGACATGGATGCCGATTGACTTACCTAAACCAACATAAATATTTCAAACATATATGTGATTCAATTATAAATTTAAAACTCAAGTTAGATAATTTATGATTTCATATATAAATTGAAAAATTGAAATCAAAATACCTCATAAGGTTGCCGAGTACGACCGGTGTCGATGTATGTACTCGTGGAACAAATGATTTCCCCATCATTAGTGTCATCTGGACACCAAACAATTTGATTGTTAAAATGTATTGCAAACTTTTCTTTGATATATACAACCATCAAAATTCTTATAAAATGAATGTACATCTAGATGCATATTTATACCTGTGTCGCAGTGTCCTCAGGGTGATGGTTTGTTGTGAGAAACTCTACAAATGAACTGATGCAACTAGGTGAACCACCAAAATCTCCCTATCCACTTGAACTAGGTGTGGCCTGGTCAGGTCCATAACATACTTGATGACAACTAGTACATATATGGGGGATGGGCCTCGACACTTCTGGAGCGGTACTCAGACCAGCTCCATTAAAAACTCCTCCATCATCATCGTATCTATGCTCCCCACCCGCTATCATAGAAGCATGTTGATCAAGGTCTCCTACGAGTGTACTAAGGGAACCTAATGTTGAGACCAGAGCTTGATGATGTATAGGTGCTTGAATGGGAGGACCAAGAGCAACAACAAGGGGTTGTGCATGCATGGGGCTTTGGGGATCAACCCTTGCCCCTAATCTCTGTTGTGGCATGCCGCCACCAACGCCCTGAAATGATCTAAAATCAAAATAATTGGGATTTTGCCCCAAAACAAACTCTAGATACAGTTTTCTCAAAAAATACAATGGGCACTCCCAATTAGCATGTGGGGGACTATCAAAAACCATATACCATTGATCCCAAAAATGTGCAATCATCTGCGGATGTATGCACCACCTCATGGATATTCTAGATTTGTTGGGTGGAATGGGTTGTCAAGTAACAGGGTCAAGAAAGTGGGGGGCTAGATGGGCTTTCATTATTTTAAGGTCTAATATTTTCTTGTAAGAGAGACCATCAGAATAAAATTGTCTCATTTTTTCTCTCTCTCGTCGATGCCTATCAAGATCAGAATCAATCATCCTGATGACATCAACAAAGTTTTGCATTACAAATGCAAAACATCTCACATGTGGAGGAATCAATGCTTGAATCTACATAGCATTGATTTTATTTTTTAAGGATGCAACTTGATCATTTATATGTGCTCTCAAGTGAGCCTTGTTAGATGCGATAGGTGTTGGATGTAGCATATTAGGTGGAGGGGGAGGGGGAGGTGGATGTGGTTGTGGCTAAGGTGGTGGATTGATGATATCATCAATGTTAAAATCATCCATGATATGCTCGATATAAATGTGCACCTGCATTAAATCATACAAAATAGGATGTGCATACATATATTAAGATCATATATTTAATTGAAATAGGATGAGCAACATATATATTAAGATCATATTTTTAATTGAAATGCACATATATACATTGAGTGTTCAATTCAAGAGCATGTCCATACAAAATTCAAAATTTAACATGTACATGTACATTTAAAATAAAAAATATGATGCAAATTTGTTGAAAAATGAGGTGTTTTCTTAGCTTAATACTTTGTAAAATTTTAATATTGCTGATCTAAGTAAGCCTTTTCTTTGTTACATATATTATTTGTGGATGATTATCTTGATTAATCCATTTTACTGTTGTAGAATGAAGAGATAAGTTGATAGAAGAACTAGACAAGATATTAGAAAGATCACACAAGATATACTATGGAGAAACCCTTTCAAGAAAAAACTCCACCAAGAATTATTCTATTATTCAATCTCTGAATTACAATAGCTCCAATTCTTGCTTGAGAATGCTTCTACTGTCTTTACCAATCTTCTTCACACCTGCAATAAAAATTCTCTCAACTCTATTTAACTTGCTTGAGATATATAGGCTTTAATTAGCTTTGTAAACTCAACATGAGTTACAATTACAATGCACAAGCCCTATCCCTAAAAGGTACACCATATCTCATGCAAATAGAGTTATCTTGTGAATAATAATGCTAAAACATGCGCTTCATCCATTTGGGCATCCCAAACTGAAGCTACAACTCATCCTTCACTTCGGTGATAATTTCAAAGCTCTTCCTCAAAGTTGGCGCCCTTAAGTAATCCTACTTAACCAAGCCTTCAGAAATATCTTATCATGCATGAGAGGTAAATCCAATAAATCATCTTGAGCACCCAAGTTGGCTCCAAGTGATTTATAGTTAAGTGAAACATTTACTCAACACCATTCATGCAAGAATGGTCATCCCTTGTTAACTAGAGGTAGTCCCTATTATTTGTCATACAACTCAAGTTATTAGCCATGCATTCCAAGTTAACTGAAGCTAACTACATGCAACTCAAAATAACCAACATGCATGCAACTGAAGATAACTGAACCATAACTGAACTAAACTGAACTGAATTAAACTAAACTTCAAACATGCAAACATCAAATCCTAACTCCTAGGATCTTTACATGCATTCAAAAGTGTTATCTCAAAACACAAGGTGAGATTCACTTTACCATGTGTGCACCCACATGCTCCTATTATTTAGGAATAACTACAAATGTCAATTTCATGATTTATTTCATCCAAATAATAATCTCATCCTAATCTTAGTGTTGTTGAACACATTCCAAGAATCTAGGAGATACATGAAATAATTACTGTTTAGGATTTGCAATTAAATGGAATCCTATTTCCAACATAATTTGCATGCGTGCATATCATTAAACTAAACTATGTACATACATACAAATTTCAAAATTTAAGAACTATATATGTAAATTTTTAATACATGCACATACATACTAAACAATAAACTTGAAACATTGACAAAAGCTCATTTTATTTCTAACACAGACACACACATATATATATATTACAATTTTTTAGCATGAGAAATCATGATCTAGTAGATAGTCATAAAATATATATTATTCATTATAAGTTCATAAATTCCACCAAATTCATAAATCCATGTCACTAAAAATATCCATCTAGAACCAAAATCATAAATTCATGTCACTAAAAATATCCATCTGGAACCAAATTTATAAATTCATCACACAAAATATCCATCGTTCACCAAATTTATAAATTCATAACTATTTAAGATCATTGTCTTAATTTAGAAACTATTGTGGCTCTCTACTACATCTCTTCATTTCTTTGTGTTTTCCTTTTCAAAATCGGAAGTTCTCCTCTCCTCTAGCCATTTCGATGCTCATCTAAGATCCCATCCATAGCCCTGACAACATCAACAAGGGTTTGCATCCTAGATGCAAACATCCTCATAGGAGGTGTGACACATTCTTCATTTTGAATAATGTTGATTTGATCTTGGATGGTTCTAACATTGGCATTGATTTGTGCTTGCAAATGAGCATGTTCATTGATTTCAGGTGGTGGAGGTGGGGGGTTACGAGGTGGAGTGGGTGGAGGTGGAGGTGAAGGTGGTGGAGATGGATGGTGTGGAGGTGGATTGTGAATATTATTGAATGGATCCATGTGATTTTTAAGATATGAGTGAACCTGCATTAGATTTGTAATTTCAAGATGTAAGATACATGTTTAGGAAATACCTTTAAACCATTCAATATAAATGGCCTTAAATAATTGAATACAAATGATAAAATATGTAAGCCTCATTTATGTCTAAGGCACATGTTACTTGAATGAAAATACAATTAACTATTAATATTATATAATCTTGCAAGATCTTATTATTGTTAAATTTGGTTGCCTTGGGCAACTTTGATCACCAAATTTTAAGAACTTCTTTGATCCCCTTAAGAAATGTCATATTGGGACCCCTTAAGAAATCAAATTATGATTTAGGGTGACAGATGGCTTAAGGGGATCTACGCCTAGTGAGGTCCTAGGAGAAAATGACATGGCTCAAGTGAATAAAATTTGGTGAAGTTTCCCAAGGCAACCAAATTTCATTAAGAGCCTTTAAAGAAAAAATGATGGATTTAGGGTTTAGGGTTTAGACTTTAGAGTTTAGGGTTTAGAGTAATAGGATAGCTTAAGGGGATCTACATGTAGTAAGATACTAGGACAAAATCACATGGCATATGGGAATGAAATTTGGTGGAGTTGCTTAAGGCAACCAAATTTCATTAAGAGCCTAAGAAAAAATGATGGCTTTAGGGTTTAGGGTTTAGAGTTTAGAGTTTAGGGTTTAGGGTAATAGGATAACTTAAGGGGATATATGTAGTAAGATCCTATAAAAAAATTACATGACATAAGGGAATGAAATTTGGTGGATATTCCTAAGACAACCAAATTTCACTTTAAGGTCAGGTAGGACAAAATGAATGGTTTAGTGTTTAGGGTTTAGATTTTAGAGTTCATGGTCTAGGATTTACAGAACTTAGGGTGAATTTTTGGCGCCCCTTGGAATATAATGAACTTGCAAGTTAGTGAAGAACATTTTCTTGTGGAATAGTTGATTGAGATCTACTCTTGTTTCAACTGACCAACCTAGATCATGAAATCTCATTCATATTATAATCTTGTACGATCTTATTATTGTTAAATTTGGTTGCCTTGGGCAACTTCACCAAATTTTAAGAACTTCTTTGATCCCCTTAAGAAATGTCATATTGGGAACCCTTACGAAATCGATTTACAATTTAGGGTGATAGGATGGCTTAAGGGGATCTAGATGTCTAGTGAGGTTCAAATTTAGTCATACTATGGCCTCATTGGTTCCATCTAGCTCTGGGTCAAAAGTGTTTACCCCTCTAATAAAAAAAGTATCATGTTAAAAATGAATCAATCTATACATATCACAAAAATAACATACATCTATCAAAACAAGTAAAAATTTCCTCCTACATTAGAGGATATCAAAATAAGTATGAAATATTTTAATAATTATACTTGTAATCACTTATTAATAAGTTATATCATACATAATTTTAATCACATAATAAAGGAGTAAATATACATATGTAGAAGATACAAAAATAAAAAAGAGGCTACTCACATGGATCTTGATCCTTCTAGGAAGTCCCTAGATTGGTGTATTTCATGTAGGAATCTATGTAGGTGTTGGTAACTTCACCTCTCTCCTTGTATATTTCCAACAATCCCACTCACTCCCTCTATAGAATTATTTCCATTTTTATTATCTAGTTCTTTTAATCTTCTAAATTAACCTCTTATTTATAGGAGCATAATATGAATCCTCCTCCTACCTCTATTGTAATAATAGCATAGTTCCTCCAACCTATCATCATGTACCTCCTCCCTTTCCCACGTAATAGGTGTACCTTAGGTGTTAAGTGGTTCCATCTTGGTCTCCTTATTGATGAATTTCTATCCTTCCACATAAATCTATATAGTATCAAAATATAGGTAATTTTATGGTTATTGAATCTCTCTTAATTGCTAAAGAATCCATTATGATTGAGGATGGGTGGATTATTATCTAGGATCACATCTTTAAAATCCTATAGAGGTCATGGTATTTGTTTCTTAATACATATATTCCCATACAAACCCCTTTCCATGTATTATCAACTCTCCTATATAATAGACACCTTACTAGATTTAAATTTCATATGATATATACCCAAGTGTTTCCAATTGGAATTTCTATAATTATACTTTTATGGTATTCTAGATATTCATAATAGTTTTCATAAATCTACCAAATAGACCCATTCTTGACATTGAACCTACATAATTTTAGGTATGTCCAATGAAAGAAACTTTACCCATAACACTCTCACTCGCTCTCCTATCTTGTGGATATAATAGAATAAAGTTTTCTTCCAATGATTTAGATCCCTAATGATCATGTCTAAGTGTCATAGAGAGTGATCATCCACTCTTCATAAACTTGTAGAAACCAAAAGGTTTTATATTATGTTTCAAATAAGTGAAAACATTACAAAAAGCTCTACTGAATGGTGACAACAGATGGTTTTTTAAGGCAACCAAATTTCATTTTAAGGTCCTAAGAGAAAATTCAAATGCTTTAGTGTTGAGGGTTTATATTTTATAGTTCAGGGTCTAGGGTTTAGCAAACTTAGGGTGAAGTTTGGGTGGCCCTTGGAATAATTTAGACTTGCAAGTTAGTGCCAATTGGAATCGATTGTACGTGCTTAGATTTACTTTTTAAACTAAATTTGCAAACAAACATCAAGATAAACTTTATGAATTTTAACTATTCTTTAACATATTGTTTTCTAATCTAATTATAATTTAACATTGAAACTAAAGTTTAACATATCATTTTTTCCATACAATGCAAATAAAATTTAAAACATTTAAGCAATGCAAATGATTTTTTTGAGCTCAAAATTACCTAGTTTTCAAAATCAAAATGATTTGTTTGATTTCAATTTAGGGTTTTAACAAATTTTTGTTCCAATTCAATTTAGGGTTTCAATTTCTAAGCAATTAGGGTTTTTAATGCAATTTTTTCGTTTTAGTTCAAACTAGGGTTTTCAAATTCAATTTTTTTCGTTTGATTTGAATTCAGGGTTTCAAAAAGCTTGATTAGGGTTTCTAAATGCAATTTTTTATTTCATTTCAATTTCTAGGGTTTTGAAATGCAAATTTTTTTTTTGTTTCAATTAGGGTTTTCAAATTCAATTTTTTTTGGTTTAATCAAACAATTTAGGTTTCAAAAGTTAAATTTTGTTTGTAAAACACAATACAAGGTTCATTTTTTCATTTCTATTAAAAAATCTTCAGGTTTCATTGCATTTTTTTGTCTATTTTTATAATTACTCATTTCTACTATAATAGGAAAAAAAATGCTCAAAACATGAAATAAATTAAAAAAAAGCCAAATTCACTTATTTTCTTCACAATTTCAATAAAAAATAGAAAAACGCAAAAAAAGGGGCATGGGCGTGTACTTGTAGCTATTTGTGGGGGTCGTTGTCACCTGTACTCTAGATCCCGTCTGCTGTGAAATTAACTCTATTTGTTTTTAAAAAAATAAATAGCAATATAAAATGGGATCCTGATTTCTACAAAATGGGATCCTGACTTCTACAAATCAGGACCCTGTTCCTTGTCCATTGGTTTGGGATCCTATAGGAAACGAGATCCCATTTATTAAAATCAGGATCCTGTTTCGTGCTCAGGCTTGGTATCTTGAAGCTAAACGGGATCCTGATTTTTAAAAATCGGGATACGGTTTATTAAAATTAAGATCTCGTTTTATCAAAGCTGATTTCAATTTTTTGGCTAAGGAAAAAACTTCCACGTTTCGTCGAATCAACTTTGTGCACTTACCCTTAACCATAAGCTTTATCCTATTTCTTACCCTAATTGCAAAATGCTAATGTAATATGCTAACCCTAATTAAATCCTAACCCAAATTTCACTCTAACCCTAATCAAACCTTGATTGAATGCTAACCCTAATTGAACCCTAAATCTAATCCTATCTCTAACCCTAATTGAACTCAAATTCTAATTGTGACTTTAATTCATGTCTAATCCTATTTGAACCCTAACCCTAATTGAATCCTAATATTTATCATAATAAAATCTAATTGAACATTAACCCTTTTCTAACCCTAATCATGATAAGAATAATTGAATCCTAGTCATAACCATAATTTAATCTTAATTAAACCCTAATTGTAACGTAACCCTAATATTAATTAACCCCTAATTGCACCCCAATCATAATAATCTTGATCATAACCTTATATGAAACCCAATTGTAACCCGAAGCACAAGCTTAATTGTAGAACAGTAACCCAAAACCTAATTAACCCTAATTGTAACATTAAGTGAATAGTAACTTAATTGAATTGTAACCTTAACCCTAATTTAATCCTAAACCTAATTCAACCCTAACCCTAACCCTACCCCTCACCCAAATTGTACCCTAACCCTAACCTAATAGTAATCCTAATTAAAATATATACCTAACCCTAATTAAACCCTAACTGAAGTCCTAATTGACCCCTAACCCTAATTGTATCATAACCCTAATTGAGTTGAAACCATAGTTGGATCATAACCCTAATTGAGTTGTAACTTTGATTGTACTCTTATTTAAACCCCAAAGATAGCCGTAACCCCAAGGTTTATAATAAAACCTAACCCTAATTGAATCCTTACTCAGACATAAAATGGAGAGGGAGATATAGATAAGATACAAAGAGGTGGATAGAGAAAAAATAAACTGAACTCCTGTAATAAATTTATTATTACAAATATATAATTTTGTCTAATGGAAAATTATATTTAAAATATATATTTATTGAGTGAATGCTAATTGAGACCTTTGTTACATAAACATAATTTTCTAGATGACCTACCAATTGAACTCATGTACTACACATATGTTTGAAAAAATACACCAAAATTTTCTCTAATTGACATTTCATACCTCTTCGGCGTACCTATTGCACACCAAGGTGCAATTGCTAGTTATATCTATATATAACATGTCAAAATGTGCTCATTATTAAAATGGCCATAATTTTCATTTTAATAAACATACACTAAAACCTTCCTCAAGACCTTATTTTCAATACCTACAAAAATGGAGAAGTGAGTCGCATAGCCCGCTAAAATGGCCATAATTTTGATTTTAATAAACATAGTTTAAAACCTTCCTCGAGACTTTATTTTCAATGCCTGCCAAAATGGAGAAGTGAAAGTGCTTGATTTTGGATTGTAGAAGACCCACAATGCAGTATTCCCTACCACATTCAAAATCCCAATGAAGTTGTAAGTAGTAGCAAAATATACTTATATCGTAGCAATAGCTTAACTGTTAATAAAAAAATGTGTAAGTGGGAACTGAATGCAGATGCCAATAACGTATATGACACCACAAGCAAGAAGCAAGAAGCAAGTAGCTTGCAATGTCCTGAAAAAGAGCCAATATTTGTTTCTCCCCTTTAGCATTAGATAAAGCTTTCATCATTACAACAACACTGCATGTAGAAAACATAATAATTTAAAATCAATTCACCGTTGTTTACAAATATTGTGGTTTAGGATCATGCATCTAGATCATCACTAAAAATGTAAATCCAAACTAAAAAAACATATTGAAGAAGCCACATTGCCCTTTTCTCAGTTTTCCAATTACTGTTGATTTAGTATGTAGATAGATTATAGCTATTGGATCCCAACTCTAATATGATTCCCATGGCCTGCATTGCCCCAGAAAGAATACTCTAGTTAAAAAGAGGAAATTATAGATAAATGGCGGGATAGCCCCAATTTTTAATTGATAAGTGAATTTGAATTGGAAGGATGTGGGTTGGAATTCTAACTTGGGCACTAAATTTATTTCATAAGTCAAACTTGAGAGGAAAAAACTCTATCTTGTAGCAAACTTGAATCCCAAACTTGTACTCAAACTCGAATAGGCAAGTTAGGTTACAATCTGTTAAGAGACATTTTTTGTCTAAATGGCCTTGGTACTTTGGCCAATTTCAGTATATAAGGGCCTAGTTTAGTTAGTTAATGGTTGAGTTATTTGTAGTTATTTTCCAAATCCTTATATTGGCATGGAGGTTAGCTTTTGATATATAGATGCACTTTGTAGAGGCTCCAACTCTGGCTATATTGCACATTTTTCTTAGACTTAACATTCTCCATAAAATAATCATGTAGTATTCCTTATTAAAAGAAACATCTGATTGGAAAGCATTGTCTTCATTGAAGAAAATGGTATAACTTATATGTTTCTTGTCCCCTAATTCTTCTTCAAATGAATAACTCAATGATTTTATTATTGAATTTACCTTGCACACTTATATGTTGGAGTTCATTACTTCTCTACTTATGGGCTCTCCAACATTCCTCACTCATAGCACAAGTCTTAGAACCAAGCTCACGTTTACCAATTTTACTACCAACAATTCCTTAGGCTTGAATGTGAGGAGAGGTTCTAGGGGGAATTGTATACCTCCTAGGATTTCCCCCCTCTTCAATCAACTCTTTAATTGCTTTTGGAAATTCTTTAAGAACCCATTTTTTATTGATATCCATGGACCTGAATTGGGTTGAATCTAATCAAAATATATACAATTTACAATAAACAAAGGAAGTTTAAATTTGTATAAAGATATCCATACATAAAGAAATAGGGTAACCATTGATGTGAGACTATGTGTCACATATATTTATTGAGATGTGCATAATTTAAGTACTAGCATAAGAAACATCAAATGATGCTTATAAAGATTATATCTAGTAGACTAGATCATATCAATTGAGATCCATTGGTCAAATTTGTTTATTATCTTCCTTCTAATTCTCAAGGTTACTGAAAGTTATAGTCTTAGTTTGTGTATAGTCTCTTTTTGTCTCATTTTCTTTTTGGTTTGTATTTTCTCGAGTTTCCAAGCATAATTTGGATACTGGCATAAAAAACATCAAATGATGCTTCTAAAAACTTAAGATTATATCTACCAAACAAGATCATGTAAATTGAGATCCATTGGTCAAATTTGTTTAGTATCTTCCTCCTATTTCTCTCATGGTTTCTGAAAATTGTGGTCTCATTTTGTGTGTGGTCTCTTTTTCTCTCATTTTCTTTTTGGCTTGTAGTTTCTCAAGGTTTCACATTATGCACTTAATGTTGAAGATAATGGTAGGTATTTAATGGTTACTATCTAGTTGTTTATAGAGTACATTGTATAATGTCTTCATTTGACTTCTGAACTGCATATTCCAATTTTCCAACTTCTTTGTGTTGTATTCTAATACTCAACTATTGATGTTTCATAGGAGCCACACCTAAGAGTGTACTTAGGGTTACGGGTGTTCAAGATCTCAATATCTATCATGTAAAAATCCATTTGCAAGTGCAAATCTTTACTTTTTAAAATGGTCTCATTTTATTTTTACTTAATTTTAGCATTTTTAAGCTTTTGTCTCCACATTACTGATATATTAGTGCTCCTCTAGAAATACCGACTTGCAAAATATGTACTTGAGTGTCAAGAAGGTACATTTATATTTAAAGGGCACATTGATAATTACTTTATTATGGTCAAGATAGTATTTAGAATTTTTGTATTATATTTTCTATTTATTTATGTCATTGAAGTGATTTTTTGATGGTTTTTAGTATATCCTAATTTTTTTGTCTACTTTGTTTCCTTGTAACAGGAGACAAATATGATAAGAGAAAGGCTTTTGAAGTTATACCAAACATATATGCCACATCATAAGTCTTTTTCTTTTGAAAATGTTTCAGGAATTGTTGTACATAATTAATTAGCCTACATCATTATTAAGAGAGTTATGTAATGATGCAAAGTGGCAGGGGAAGCAACCCTTCTTTCATACAAACAACACCTTGACACACCTATTTAACTATACCTTTCAACAAAGGTGGCCTAATCACCCAACTTGACATTTACATCCAGACATCACCATAGGACTTGCGGAAAATTGAACACTCTTAACATTCCAAAACATGATCAACCAACCTGACTTTTCACTCAAAAACACCCATTCCTCCATCACTTCCTTACTAGCCTAGGCATCCTTGTAACATTGTCAACTAGGACAGTCATGAAAAAACCTTGTTAGAAACAAAAACTAGACAAAGGAACCTTGTTTTAGACTCCTCACATGAACTTCTACAAGTTCCCCAAAGCACAAACCCAAACACTTAACACAAATGTCTCAAAAACTGATTTTTCAAGCCACAAAAGGCTTAATTAGGCCTGTAAACATAAGGTTTTTTTACTACCAAGGCTCACCCCAACACCCCTTATGCCTTAAATAGGTTCCAAAATTCTCCCAAAGACCCATTTTACACCTTACAATTATTATGATTACACAAACATTCAAATAGACATTTTCTGGACTGTTATAATGAAAATCCAGACTAGGGCATTACATAATTTCCACAAACGTCCAATTTTCACTCCGAAACAAGTTGCATCATGTAGAAGATCCCTAAATCCACCATTCCATCAAAAAATAAAATTTATCAATGGTGGAATGGTGAATTAAGAACATTTTTGTGCTCAAACCCTTGCTTTGTAAGGTTTCTGACCTACCTTTAGAAAAATGGATGTAACTTCTTTGGCTTTTAATGAAATGGAGTTAGATCACCACAAAAACAAAGAATACTCTTCCCTCTTTCAATCCATTTATGTTAGGATTCCGTATAGTGAATTCACTGTCCGTACCAAGCACAAAAACAATGTAAAACGCAAGAAAAAGCAGAATAACAGAGTTTTATTGTATTCAATGCTTCAAAAACTTCATCAACAACTCAACCCGACCCAAGGAAGGATTTTTAAACTTATCACCACCTTCCCCAATGGCCCTTAACTAATTTTTGAATAAAGGATCCATTGTTAAGGTGTTTACAACATTAATGATGAGATTACAAGAAGTTGCATTATGACAACATTGCACCTTTGAAGCAATTTTGCAATCCTATCCCCTAAGACCTTAAAAACCACTCAAATGGCTTTGAATTAGCCTTATTACATTGTCAAGACCCCAACCTTTCACATTTACATACAAATTCACGTTTTTGCCTTCAAAGGCTACAAGAACAACTTTTAGTACGAGATTGCATTTGTGCACATTGTGACTCAAAACTCAAAAACTCAACCTAGATCATAAATAATGGTCTTGTTAGACCTTATTAAAGACAAACATACTCAAAATACCAACACTAACCCTATTGAACAAAAAATTCCATCAAATGAGAAAAAATGTAGGATGAGGTGCAGGTGCTCTTGCACTATGTAATTACTAAATATCACTTGCTCTTGTATCTAAAACTAAAAGAACAGGAAATTTCATTACAAGATTAGCAAGAACTCATTTCTTTGTAAGATTAGGGTTATTGATTTCATTGACAACCTGTCAGAGCTGCAACACTTGAATATAATAGAGTGTGGAGGTTTAAATAAACTCCTTGATTCCATTGGCAAGCTGTCACAACTGCAACACTTGAGCATAGAAGGGTGTAAAAGTTTGAATAACATCCTTGAATCTACTGGAAACCTGTCACAACTACAACACTTGATCATAGAAGATTTTAGAGGTTTAAATAACCTTCTTTATTCCACTAGCAACCTATCATGTCTATAGTACTTGAAAATAGTAAGTTGTAGAGGTTTAAATAACCTCCTTGATTCCATTGTCAACCTATCATAAATATAGCACTTGAACATAATAGGAAGTTTCAAAGGTTTAAATAGCCTCCTTGATTCTATTGAAAATCTATTGCAGCTGTAACATTCAAAACTAAAATATTGTCATGGTTTAAATAACCTCCTTGATTCCATTGGCAACCTGTCATAGCTGCAACCTTGAACATAGAAGGGCGTGAACATTTAAATAACCTTCCTAGTTCCATTGGCAACCTCCCACAACTATGACACTTGAACATGGTAGGGTGTATAGATTTATATAACCTCCCTCATTCCATTGGCAACTTGTCACAGTTGTAGCACTTGAACATAGAAATGTGTAAAAGTTTAAATAACCCCCTTGATTCTGTTGGCAACCTATCACAGCTGCAACACTTGAACATAGAAGATTGTAGAGGTTTAAATAACCAACCTGATTCCATTGGCAACCTGTCACATCTGTAACACTTGAAAATATAAAGTTGCAGAGGTTTAAATAACCTCCCCAATTCCATTGTCAACCTCTCACAACTGCAACACTTGAATATAATAGGAAATTTTAAAGGTTTAAATAACCTTCTTGATTATGTTGACAATCTATCACAACTGCAACACTTAAAAATAAAATATTGTCACAATTTAAATAACCTCCTTGATTTCCTTCACACCATTGTCAGGAGTTGGATTATGTGAGGCCATGATCATTAGTCCAATAACAGATCCAATTTTTAATGACCTTAGAGTAGCCACAATTCCAACTCTGAACACTGTTGATGACAAGAGTGAAGCATCTGATCGGAACCCTGCTGTTCCATAAGTAAATTTGATACCTAAACATATGCAAAGCAAGTTAAACAAAATTGAAAAAGAATGAACTATAATGGTGTACCTACTAAAGCAACAAAAGATCCAGAATATGTTAAAATAGATTGAGTTAAATATTGTTTGTGCAAACAACAATAGATGAATTTTGATCTAACTGCTAAATGTTGCCTTCTAACATGTTAATGAATAAATTCATCAATTGGATGCAAACTAGCCCCACTGAAATATACTAAAATTATATAATGTAAAAACAATCACCATTAAGATAAGCAATGAAGGGCAGTGAATGAAAGAAAAAAATTTAACAACAGATTCATCAATATAGAAAATTGGATGTTAAAATCTTTTGAACCAGTCAACTTCTCTCAGGATGTTGGTAAAGAAAGCAAGCATCTTGCTCAGCTATTTGTTTTCTGCTTACATATGATGAAGGAATGCTACAACCAAAAACCATATTTGCATTTGGTATAAGAAAAATACAACACAAAAAAAATGACAAAAGTTTCTAAACAAGCTCCTGTCCTATGTACTTAATTATAGCCACAACATGAACCACTACATGTTTGTGTTTTTTTACCACCCACAAGACCCACTGTGCCAAAATTAGACTAATTTACGATTAAAAAATAATTGTTGTTTTAGGATTTGATTGTGTTTGAGTTTTTTACATCAACATTTTAGATCACACTTTGTGATCCATCATCAAGATAGAAGAGAGCTAGAGGAGAAAAAAATTACAATTTCTAAAGGTTCTTACACTTCTGAGGTATCAAAGTCTAAACCAAAAGAAGACTAGTTTACAATTTCTAAGGGTTCCTACACTTTTGAGGTACCAAAGTAAAAGCTAAACCAAAAGAAGAAAATAAAATATCCATAAGCATAAAATGGAAAGTTGGTAGGTTGCATCTCAAAAATGGATATACCATCCTGAGAAACCATGCACCCTAGAAGACCATCCATTATTAAAAGAGGTCTTCAAAGAGAGAACCACCTAATATTTTTCACTGTCGAGAGCTTGTATGTTGATTCCATGGAGATGCCTATCTACCAATCAACAACATCATAACTTTAAGTAGTGAACTAGAAATATTACCAGATGAAAATTGAGAGAAGGAATATCATAGTATTGATAACTGATAAGGACAAGGAAAGGATAGATCGAAGAAATATATAGATTTAAATAGCCTCCCTGATTTATTGGCAACCTTTCACAGCTGCAACACTTGAACATAGAAGGGTGTAAAAGTTTAAATAACCTCCCTAATTCCATTGAAAATAGAATGTTAGGATGTGTTCCAAAGTGCTTCATTAATTCAAATATTTTGAGAGCTTCCTTGCAAAATCCATTTTGTGCACATTCTGCAATCAATCATTTCATTCATGCAATCAATCATTTTTTGCTTCATTAATTCAAAGAATTTCAAATTTTATTATTAAATTATCAATTTATTAATGTTTGTAACTTGTAAATTATTTTCGTTTTTTGTAATAGTATTCTCTCTATCATTTGAATCTTATGTTTTATTGATATTGTTTTAGATATGTTTGTTTCTTTATCTCACTTATTATGTAGGTCATAAGATATACTTAATCTCCTAGTCTTGAAGAGAATTTTGAAACATTTAACATGCTTGGACAAATAAAACAAAAAATTCATAGTAAGGATCCTAACTTGAGATTGCATGAGGAGTATAATGGGCCCATTGTGATGGAATGGTGGAACACTAGGAACACTAAGAACTAATATTATAATAGGTGTTAAGTTGTCATTGTTGCTTTGAATGTAACTATCATATTTAGCTTACAATGTCTTGTGTATAGTGGATGAGTGGGGTAAGCCCAAAATGTTAATCCTAAAACAAGTAGAAGTACAAATAGTTGTGTGAGTGGAGGATCCCTCAAAGAGTCTGGAGTTGATGAAAATTAAAGCTTGCAACTAATGTTGGAAGCAAAAACCATCAAGTTCTATACCTTTTCATACATTGGAAGAGCCCATGACACTACCTTGCCATACATTGGAAGTGATACCTCTTAGCTTTGATACAAAGATTGTGTATAGTTCTTCTCAGTTTATTCAATTTGGTGCTATTATTTTTATCCTATGATTCAGGCTTCAAACCAACCCCTCTCATTAGTATTTATCTTCCAGAATTGTCTAGAAGAGGATAATCAAAATCAGTACTGGAATATCTGAAAGTCGAAGATCCTTTCCCTGAAACTGAAGCTTTTTTCTCGACAAACTAGAGCTGAGATGAGCCAAGAACTAGTGGAAGGGAAGTTGAATGAAAACTAAGATCAACTAAAATCCTTCATAAGAAAAGTGCCCTTTCCACTATAACTTTCAGTTCTAGTGTCTCCTTGTTCATTTTTTTTGGCATCTCCTCATTTTTCATTTCTTGATAGAGAGCTTCTGAAAGATATGCAAGATGTTCTTCAATCTCAAAAATCAATGTTGAGATAAAATGGAAGCACTGATCTTGCAAATAAGGTGGTAAATCATTTATCCTTGAAGGATATTTATGTCCATGAAGAAAACTTAGGAGGTCTTCCAAAATATTCTTGGACCCCTCATCTATGGTATCTTTTATTTGACTAACCTCAGTTCCAAAATAAGCGGTAAGGTGACCAAACCAATCTTCATCATTTGTCATGATAAATCTAAAACTCAACCAAGGTAAATTGACACTTTTTAGGTCCCCTCTCTTGACAAGCCAACCCTCACTAGTAGTTAATTTGTGCAAATGGGTTTCAACATATTTGTAACTTGCCAAAGATGTAACTATGGCTTCAAAGCATTTACCAACCTTAACTCTCTCACACAGATCTGCAAATCCATCAACTATTATTTGTTTCATCCTACTAACAAATAGGGTTTCAAAAATTTCATCCCACAAACTCTTTGATTGCTTCAAAGCAACCTCACACACGCATTGCCATGGAAACTCAACATTTGAACTAAAAATCATTTTTAGCCACTCTAAGCTCCCTTCAAATGCATCCAAACTATCCAATGTTTCTCTGATCAATGTCTCATCTAGGGGTCGAATCTCACAAATTCAAATCGTACTGGGAGTTTCCCTTATAGAGTTGATTTGATGCATTTGATAGTTTTTTCCCCTTCTTTAGCTCCTCTGCAAGTTCAAATAAAATAAATATTCTTATAAGTTATAACATGTCTTCTTTGGAAGCAGTTTGTTGCAAAAAAAATTGAGAAGATTGTTGCAATAGATTTATTTTGAAAAAGAGAACATCAAAGCTTCTACAATAAAGATTAGTTTAATGGTATCTTTTGATGTTGCCAACAGATGCACATATTTGAATTGCCAAGTTAAGGTCATATGCTCTCTAATGGTTTATGGTTTTAAATTATACTGGAGTATGATTATGCAATTACTTTTAACTTGATAAAAACATGTGTATTCCTAATATTTTTATTATTGGACTTTAAAAATGTGTCAAAAATTAGAATTCGTTTGATGCTTATGTAAACATGTTTTGTTCTTGTAGAGACTAGCTTTGTTTCCTAGTGGTTTTATGGCTGCTATCAGGTATATTTTACTTATCATCCGCACTGTAGAGTTATCTGCACTCTCATTATACAATTTGAATATATGAGGCAATATAAAGATCATTTTGTTTTTGGTATAAGATTCACTTCAATAATTGGTGCAGGGGCACCATTAAAATGGATGATGATTTTAAGTAGGCTTTAGGAATTTGTTACATTTTGAGTTTATTATGCTAAATAAGGTCATTAAGACCACTCTTTAATGTACTTAGGCTTAACTTAGTCCTAATAGGTGTTTGGAAGAGTCAGCTTGGGAAACAATGGTGAAATATGTCAAATTGCTCCATAATGTAAAGAACATATGTAATCATGAGTTTTAGAGGATTTTGGTGAGTGAGGTATTAGTATGTTAAATAAGGTCATAAAGACCATTATGTTGTGTATGTGAGTCTTTTGGATGGGTAACAGATAAGGGGATGTCAAATTATGTAAGGTTGCTTCCTAAATTGTAATGATGTTATTAATGCAAAAATACTTGTAAAGGAAAATACCAACAGTCACAATGGTTTGAAAAGTAGTTTGGCGGGTGTAGGAAGTTAAAGACAGTTGGAAAACCTTTAAAATATATTGGATGCACTAATGTAAAGTCTCTCTTGAAGAAATCAATCAACAATTCATTGTTATCAGCATTGTAATCTTCATATTTCTTCGTTTTCTTTCCATTTGTTACTATGATACAGTCCGTACAGAAGGACTTTGCTTGTAAATTATTTTTTTATTTGTAGGGGCATGTATTAAAATCATTCTCCAAGTGGTTTGAAGGCCTAATACTCAGTGGAGTGCTAGTTTTTCTCATTTTTATGGTTGCAGGTTTGTTTACCCTGCCATTGGGTTTTGACAATCTAAATGTTGTTTTAGATTCCATCCACCTGTTGTTTCTTATGTATCTCAGTGGGATGGGGATTTTTTAGTGGTTTCCAATGTTATGGTGATAATTTAGGGCAGAGAGGACTCCTGGTGGGTGTGTGGGCTTGATGCCTGGAGTAATTTCTTTGTAAAGTGGTAATAAAATGAATGCTAGAATGGTGAATATGACTATGGGTTGTTAGGACTAGTGGTTTTATGAAATTTTTAGCATGAGGGGGTGTAGACTAATGTGTTTGATTGGTTGGTAGGATTTGAAGAAGCTTGGGCATCAAATTTTTAATAAACCCTATGTTTTAGCCTAAAAATGAGGGTTTGAGGAATAAGGAACCCAGAGGCCATACAAAAGAGAACCATTGGAGGAATTTGGGGTTTGGACATGTGAAAAGTGCTACCCCATTGTTAGATTGATTTCCTCATAAGTTTCTCTAGTACCTCCTTTGGAAAATAGGTTAATTTAGTAGCCTTTTGGGTAGGACAACCTATTGAATCTATGTGTTGTTGTAAAAGAACCCTTGGTGATCTTTTAGGACATTGATTTCAGAACTAAAACAAGTCTAGTTTGATGCTTGATTGGCTATTGGATGGAATTTTCTAAAAGATGTCTCAATTTGTTACACTTTGAAGGCTAGTAGCCTCTATTGGTGTCTTAAGGGCAGATTGGGTGATTGTGATTTCAAGGGTTGATGTCTTGTTGAAGTCTAATAATTTTGGTCTGATTGTGAGTTTCTCCACATTGTCTGCATCAATAAATTTCATTGATTAGAAAGTATCTATTTGAGTTTAGATTACTCAATTATAAAGCATTTGGTTACTAGATGCTAAGCATCTTTTATAGAAAAATTCAAATAAGACTAGAGTAGGTATCTTTTTGATGTTGGAAACCATTTTCAACAAGTGAGCATGTTGGAATGTGGGTTTACCTATCTTCTATCTCAATTTTCAGTAATCAGATTTACAAAAATTTATACCAAAAAATATTTTGAGAGCATCCTTGCAAAATCCATTTTGTGCATATCCTGCAATTATTGCATTCCATGAGATGACAACTCTTTGAGGCATTCCATGAAAGAGTTCACTGCCTTGTGTACATTTCCACATTTTTCATACATGTCTAACATAGCATTTCCAACCATAATATCTAACAAAAATCCCCCATCTATTATGCTCTGATGGATGTTCATACCTTGATCCAAGGCTCCCATTTTGGCATAGGTAGGGAGGATGCTGGCATAGGTTGTGGAATTTGGCTTCACACCTGCTAATTGCATTTGCTTGAAAGTTTCTAAAGCGTTTTCAGCAAATCCATTTTGTGCATATCCCACAATCATTGTATTCCATGAGATGGCATCTTTAACACCCTTCAATGCTCTAGCCAGTATAGTCTCATCCTTGTATGTGTATTTACACCATGCTAATGAAAATTATAAAGAAATCGGTTTTAGTGGCAATCTCTATGTTTTTTCTGCTTTTTTTGTGTTTTTTAGATCATACCTAGGGTGACAACTGAAAGAATATATAACATATTGAGAATTTTAAGTTTGTAAAATATGGTGTTCTGTGTAGTTAGGAATCATGGTGCAATCTCTTTCATTGTTCAAAGTTTAAAATTTAAATGGGAGTTGAAAATTGAGTAAATTGTATATAAATTTAAAATGTTAAGGCAATTTTATTTTTGATTTTTTTTTGACACCCTACCATTATTTGTTTGATGTCTCTTTGTCTGGATAGTTATGGTGATAAAACATTTCTGAAGAGTTGAACCATATTACAATGGTTTTATAATTTTCTATTTATTGTAAAGCATTTAATTAATGAGTGGCTTGGTATTCATTAACCTTGTTATGGCCTAAATAGGGTCTTACCGTAAAGGAAATGGAAGAACTACATGATGACACAAAAATGCATTTGGAGTTGGATCGAGCAACTCCAACACATATTGAATCCTCGCAGGTTTGTTTTCCCTCATCTGTCCCTGCAAGTTTGAAAGATGCCTTTTTTGGACCATATACATTTCATCTCTTTGTGTAGAACTTTTTCATATGTATTCTATTGAAATTGATTTGGCTGAAGATAATTTGATCCTAATGGATTTGCTTAATTTTTGTAGTGGATGGTATGTAGATTTGTTTATTGAATTTTACCTTAGCATTAATGCAATCACATGTGCTTATGTTTCTCAAGTCATTGGTAGTTGGACATACAATTTCCTCAATTTGATAGTTAGAGTAGACTTATTTACTTTCAGTACAATTTGATTATGGGTTTTTCTTACATATAGGCATGTCTTGCAAGCGGTTTGTTATTTAATATGTTTTAGTTTTCTTATTTTTTCAAGTAGTAAGTTCAACTGTTCAACAATACCTTGCAAGTACTTTGTTTCTAAGTAGATTGATTAAAAAAATATCCTTGCAAACTCGGTGTGCTATAATTTGGTGAATTGGGTACGTTGCACTTGTCTGAGGTGTACCGTTTCTTAGGTTATTTGATGATGCATCAAGTTTATGACATCTTCATCTCACATCAGTAGTCCTATTTTCTTATTATACACTGTTGTACAATATGCTTATATAAATGTTGTGTGTGTGTTGATTATGAAACTAGAACTATATTGCAAACTTAAGTATTTCTAGAAGACTATTATCATATAGAAAAGTTCCCTCTAGATGATCTTTTATCACCCAAAGGAATCTAATAAAGAACACCATGAAATGTGTTTTCATATGTTGAAATGCATAAATGATAAAAGAGGAGACCTCTTTGTATCCCTGCCTGTTCAATTTAGCTTTGTCTCCCACTCAAGCATAACAAATTCATCTCTTTGAAATTCCATGAGATGACATCTCTTTGAGGCATTCCATGAAAGAGTTCATGTGCCTTTTGTACATTTCCACATTTTTCATATATGTCTAACAGAGCATTTCCAACCATAATATTTGACAAAAATCTCCCATCTATTATGCTCTGATGGATGTTCATACCCTGCTCCAAAGCTCCCATTTTGGCATAGGCAGGGAGGATGCTGGCATAGGTTGTCGAATTTTTCTTCACACCTGCTAATTGCATTTCCTTGAAAGTTTATAAAGCCTTTTCAACAAATCCATTTTGTGCATATCCCACAATCATCGTATTCCATGAGATGGCATCTCTTTCAGGAATTCTGTCAAACAATTCACATGCCTTGTCTATGCTTCCACATTTTGCATACATGTCTACTAGGGCAGTTGCAACAACAACATCTGACAAAATTCCTCTATTATTTATGCTTTGATGGATGCTCATACCCTTTTCCAAAGCCCCCATTTTGGAATAGGCAGGAAAGATGCTAGCAAAGGTTGTGGAATTTGGCTTTATACCTGCCAATTGCATTTGCTTGAAAGTTTCTAAAGAATTTTCAACAAATCCATTTTGTGCATATCCAACAATAATTGTAGTCAGATGTGAAGTTTTCTCCGATTCAAGTGTTGTTGGGTAGTCGGTGAGACTTCAACATTACTCCCACCAATATTGGAGAGTATCTTCAATGCTTCCATTGCTTTACTCTTTTCATTTTTTTTAGGCTATCGGTGGGATTGGCTCCTCTGTTTCACCGATATCTATTTCTTTAGCCAATGGATTTTTACCTTTCCATTATGACTTATCCTTTAGACCCATCAGAGGAACTTACCAATGACTCCCATCGACAAATCATAGTGTCCCCGATGGAGATTGATGCATATCGTTGTATCGGGGAGACATTGAGCCAACTCCCACAGATATTAAATTCTCTTCCTGACAAATTTTGTACCTAAGTACTATCGAAGCATCGGGGGGACAATGCATTGAGTCCTACCAATGTTTATCACTCTCTTTGATGATCTCCTATTCTGGAAAAGGTTGCGGAATTTGGCTTTACACTTGCCAATTGCATTTTCTTGAAAGTTTCTAAATCCTTTTCAACAAATCCATTTTGTGCATATCCTACAATTATTTCATTCCATGAGATGACATCTCTTTGAGGCATTCCATCAAAGAGTTCTTTGCCTTGTGTATGTTTCCACATTTTGCATACATGTCTAGCGGAGCATTTCCAACCATAATATCTAACAAAAATCCCCCATCTATTATGCTTGATGGATGTTCAAACCCTGCTCCAAAGCTCCCATTTGGGCATAGGCAGGGAGGATGTTGGCATAGGCCCTTGAATTTGATGTTCATGGCATAGGCCATGGAATTTGGCTTCACACCTACTAATTGCATTTTCTTGAAAGTTTCTAAAGCCTTTTCAAAAAATTCATTTTGTGCATATCCTACAACTATTGCATTCCACGAGATGACATCTCTTTGAGGCATCCCATCAAAGAGTTCGCGTGCCTTGTGTATGTTTTCACATTTTGCATACATGTCTAACAGAACATTTCCAACCATAATATCTGATAGAAATTCCCCATCTATTATGCTTTGATGGATGTTCAAACCTTGCTCCAAAGCTCCCATTTTGGCATAGGCAGGGAGGATGTTGGCATAGGTCATGGAATTTGGCTTCACACTTGCAGTGACCTACTAATTGCATTTGCTTGAAAGTTTCTAAAGCCTTTTTAGCAAATCCATTTTGTGCATATCCTGCAATCATCGTATTTCATGAGATGGCTTTGTGCATATCCCACAATAATCATATTCCATGAGATGGCATCTCTTTCAAGCATTCTATACTCAAATTAGCTTGCAATTGATTAGGTTTTTATAATTTTTAAAATTAATTTAGGGAGGAACGCATAGGAAAATATGTGCCTTAAAAAATCTCTATATATCATGATTTTTTTCATTTTTTTGAGTTAGTACTGATTTTCCATGTTGAGTTTGAGGTTGAGCCCAACATCTATGTTAAGTTCGAGTTTGGTAACTATGATATAATAATTGGTGCCTCCCATGGATTTCATGGTAGACATGACACTAAAAAAATGCTCCTTGGTCTCCTCTCCTAGAGAGAGCAAAGGTGGTCGTCCATTTGATATTGTAAAATATGGTGGTTAGTATCAATTCAAATGGGAGCATACTCTCAATTGGCCAAGAGGAATCCACAACTCTTTACAGTCTCCAACAAAATGGTGTGGCCTTGAGAAAAAACTGGTCCATTACTAAAACACAAAATCCATGATTTATGGTAAGGATTCACCATGTATCTTTCGTAGTGATTTGTGAGAAATGCTTTGAGATTCTTTCATGAATGGCTAAGTTTGAAGCTTTTATGAGGAGAACCCCTTATCACATGTTGCTCTATTGTGAAAGCGACGCAACAATTCCAATTTCCAAGTGAAATGTTAATCGTAACAATTCTTCGTGTCTCATTCACTTTGTGTTATTTAATTATTTTTTTACTTAAGGTCAATCATCTGTTTTCAATTTTATGATGCTAAGAATAAACCATTTGATGAGTTTTATTATAGGCAAGGAGTATGCTGGAAAGGTTGTGGAATCTAGCTTTACACCTACCAATTTTATTTGCTTGAAAGTTTCTAAAGCCTTTTCAACAAATCCATTTTGTGCATATCCTGCAATATTGCAATCCATAGACCATAGTTTAACATGGTATCAAAACACAACAACTGAGATCTTCCACATCGATGATTGGAATGTACCATTACCTATGAGGGAGTTACCAAAATATTTCAATACACTTACATCAATGATTTTAAGTATCTTGGACCTATCAATGGTTGTAGGTACCCTAATTACACTAGTTATTAGGGTGTTATTGATCCAAACCTGTGTTAGGTTGTTGTTCTATTATTTTTTTAGTTGATTTATTTAATTTTGATGTGTTCCAACAGCTAAAAAAATGACTAGTATTAGTCTCAAAGAGAGTGATAAACTTGAATGTAGTTCCAATTTTACACCTTAAAAGTGCAAATTGTAGATGGTATTAGAAGTTGATTTTTGGGTCTATGTTAACACCAAGGTTGCACATTCTACAGATATTCTCTAGTTGCTTGAATATAAAAAGAAGATAGCCAAAGCATATTGAATCATCTTAGGTTACAAACAGATTGAGTGTTCAAGAAGGGTGTTAACTGTTATCAAATACTTGTAGTAGTTGTACCATCCATTGTAATTTGTATCTACTATTTTTTTCATAGAAATATTAATGAGTTACACCATGCTATTCTATGTAACATTCTTATTTTCTTTGCATTTTTTCTTTGTATAAATGGTTTTCTATTTTAGTTGATTTAGGATAGCTATTGATAAATTGAAATTCTTGATCTGAGTCTATGACAGGGCTTTTGTTCTCAGTATTTGTAACTGTTGTTGTAGCTAATGTTGTGAAAGATGCAGTTGACCGACCTCACCCTGAATTTTTTTGGCGGTGTTTTCTAGATGGCATATCAGTTGAGAACTTATCAACCTCTAGTACTAAACTTTAGTCTTAGCTTTTTTTCTCTTCCTGATTAATGATCATTTTGGTGGCAAGCTCTTTATTTATTGTTATTATTATTTTATCATTGATGATTCAAATTAGCCTTCTAACTGGTATGAGGTTGTTCTAGAAATTTGATAACATTACAGGGAGGGTTGAGTGTCATGGAAATGAACATGTCATGAGGGAAGGTCACAAAAGCTTTCGACCCAATGGACATACTTCATGTAAGTGCAACATCCTATACTTTTTGTTAAAATCATTAGGGGAGGTTTCCCTTTATTTATAACCTATGGAAAATATACAAGATGTGGAATATGCAAGAATACTTGTATTCATACAAAAATCAACTATTCGATCAATTATTCAATAACATGCTATCTTAATAAAACAACACCATGTAGAGAAATAATGACGTATTTTCTCTTGTAATATTGACTTTTTTGAGTTTTTGATGTGCAAATTTTGAAACCTTATTTTCAGGCTATAGCTCCAAATTGGAGAAGTAAAAGGTGAATACTACCGAGGAAGAGTTTGGAGGAGCCAAAACCAATAGCGGCAGGAAAGGTGTGGATTTGCAAGGGGATTAAATGGGTCAAGCCCCTATAGGAGGTCGCTTCCCTTCCAAAAGAACTATAGTTAAGGAATGGCAAAATAGTATAAGTATATGAAAATAAAAGCATTATGTTTATATAGTGTCTATAAGTTGTACAGTGTCACTAAGACATTGAATGTAACCAATGAGATTTTGATTTGCCAATGAGGCTTAATGAAGTAAATTTTCAAAGTAGTTTTTTCTCCACTCATAAATACTATGTTGTGGTTCCTCTTGATTTGTAATCTGTTTGTGTTTGTGTTTGATCAATCATATTTTTTCAAGCATTTTAGTCTTCATTTCATGGTGTTTTTTAACATTTGAATATCTATGATACTTGAAGTTTATATGTATAAATTTGTGAGGATTAATTATGTTAGATTTGATTTGTAATGACTAAATACATGACTAAATACACTACTAAAATAATGATTAAATATATGACTAAATATATGACCAGCTAATAACAATCAATGACTAAATTAATAACTAAATATATGACTAAACAAATCACTACCATGACTAAATTAATGACTAAATTAACGACTAAATCAATGACCAAATCAATGACTAAATAAATGACTAAAATAGTTTAGTCATAAATTTAGTGGTGTTATAAATGACTACAAATAAACCACTAAAATAGTCACGTGACTAAAATTAATGACTAAAAAATATGACTAAATAAATGACTAAATAAATGACTAAATCAATGACCAAATCAATGACCAAATCAATGACCAAATTAATGACTAAAAACAATGACTAAATAAATGACTATAATTGTTTAGTCATAAATTTAGTGGTGTTATAAATGACTACAAATAAACCACTAGTAGTCATGTGACTAAAGTTAGTCATTTATAATACCATTTTAATCTTATTTAGTCATATATTGCTATTTGTGTACTAGTGTATTCTTCTTCTTGCTACAAGCATATCGTCAACATATAATACCAAGATAATGAATAAACCATTTTCCAAAATTTTAAAGTAAACACAATGGTCATACTCACTCCTTGTAAAATTTTGGCTCACCATGAAGGAATAAAACTTCTTGTACCATTGCTTGGAAGACTCCTTCAGGCCATACAATGAACTCTTGAGTCTGCAAACAAAATTCCTGTTGCGATCTTGAACAAACCCTTCTGGTTGTTCTATATATATCTCCTCATCTAAATCTTCATGTAGAAACATTGTTTTAACATCTAACTCCTATAGATTTACTATGTCTAATTTAATGAGAGAAGATTCATCAAATAAATCTTTGCTAATGATAATTTTGTGAGTAGTAGGATCCCACAATCTATACCCCTTAATTCTGTCACCATAACCAACAAAAATATATTTCTTAGATTTGGGGTCTAATTCAAAACACCTGAAAACACTTGAATGGATATAATTTAGAATATCCTTACTTGCATGACTCCCTCCTTTAAACTTCTACCTAGAATACTTCCCATATACATAATACTTGCAAAAATTCAAATTCAGATGTTTTAAAACTGGAAGTAACTTATGATTTAATAGTACCTTCAGTCCTTTCTCGCTCATATAACCTAATCACTGATGCCATAAACAAGTAGATTCATTTTCTTCCTCAGATACCACTGCCACTTCATTTATTACAACCACCAAAATGCCTTTGGACACTTTTATTGATCCACCTTGACTTGTAAATTTATAACCTCTAGAATCCAAAACTCCCAAGGATATTAATTTTTTTTGAGTTTAGGCACATGTTGTTGGAAACAAGCAACACTGAGAGGCGGGGTGAATCCGTGTTGTGCAAAAATTAAATTTATTATCCTAATCTTTAACTCGCTTAGGCATTCATCAAAAGAAATATGCAGGAATAGAAAGAAAACAATCACAACACCATAACACCGGGATTTTTACATGGAAAAATTGTTAGGGGAAAAACCATGGTGGATGGCCAATCCACAATATAATCTAAGTATACCCAAAAGAAAGACTACAAAATGGGAATGCACTTGCATTCAGGCACACTTCCTAGAGCTCATTGCTCAAAATAGAGAGGCACACTGCCTTACAATGATTTGGATTAGATCCAAGAGAATGAACTAAGAGATTAGCATCTACAAATGCTTGATTACAATTTTGGTTAAGCTCTATAGTCGATCTTCTGTCCTTCTCACTGATTTTGCACTTTTTCTTTGCTCTACACAAACTCGCACTACAAAATATTTAATGCACAAGTGAAATTGTGCATAATCGCTCAATCGCTCTTCTGATGATCACAACATGTATCAAAACACCTTTCTTACACACCAAAATGATGTAACTGAACACATATATATATCCGCAACAAAGGATTTAGTCGCAACAAGTTGGCTTCAATAAAACTTAGAAATATTCACAACTGTTAGCTTGGATAATTAATGTGCATCCACAACTTAGCTTGGACCCAAAACAAAATGATCAAACACTAAAATATTTGAATAAACATTCCTCAAACATCCACAACACATTATATCAACTAAGACAGCCACAAAACACTGATAAATAGAAAGATATCAAACAGATGACAAAACTCACACATAACTTAGTACGAGGTATTGATATTTCTGAATAACACACGAAATACATTAATAAATCTTCCATGAGATCCACATCACAAAATAATAAATAAAAATCTGCATGTGAATCGACGATCACAAAAATGTCAGATGCTCTAGTCTTCTGGACTGTCCTTAATTTGTCTGCCAGTAGGAGTGAATGATGACATGCGGATCCAATTACCGACTAGAGTTTCCATCAATGAAAACACCTGAAAATATTTGCAGTGTCTCTTGCCAACAATCGCCCCCTTTGGCATTGATGGCAACACTTAGTGAAAAATGACTAAGTCAAATCAGTACCATCAAGAACTACACTACCAGTTTGAAACTTCAAAAGAATCTACAATGCAACTCCCCCTAAGATGACTTGACATTTTTCACTGTACAACTGGATTTTGCAGTGTCTCTTACCAACAATCTCCCCCTTTGGCATTGATGGCAACACTTAGTGACAAATGACTAAGTGTCAAACTAGTACCATCAGGAACTACACTACCACTTTAAAACTTCAAAAGAATCTACAATGCAACTCCCCCTAAGATGAATCGACATTTTTCACTGTACAACTCTCCCCCTTTGACATCAATGGAAAAAAATGTGGAAATTTAGAGACAAAATTTCAAAACTGTACAAGCATCTAGTAACTTACATAAATTGGAAAATATTTGCAAAATCATTCTTTAACACACTTAGATTTGTGTCCCAAACCTTTTTGAAACTCTCTAGAATTGTTATGTGACCACAAAGTAAATAAGACAAGTTTTAGTAGTTTGAAGATTTACTGGGTCACGAGATGCCATAGCATCTTTGACTTCTTTTAATGCATTTTCCATTATTTCAATCTTCAAATCAATTAGTCCTTTGAGTTTGCATGCTCTTCCTACAATCCTTTCATTTTCATGCTTCAGACTCCTTATTTTTTCAAGCAAAGATATTACCTGACCTTCTTGCTCACCAACATTACCAACTAATGGAT
>VDFB02272034.1:31522-103514 GCA_007258455.2 Sequoia sempervirens | reverse complement strand
GTAAGATTGTAATAGGTTTTGCACTGGATAATGGGTATTATTGTATGATGAAAAACATGATTATAAGATTGTAATAGGTTTTTCACTGGATAATAAAAGTATTGGATGGATGCGGTTTGGTGGATGTAGCCCAGATTGGGTGAACCACGTTAAATTCTGTGTTATGATTTATTCTGTGCATGTTTTAGTTTCTCTGTTTTGTTTATTAAATTTGCATTTAATTGTTAGATCTGCCATCTCTAACCCTAGCATAAAGTTTATAAAAATTCTATATAAGTAATATTTTACCATGGTTTTCTCCCAAAAGGGTTTTCATGTAAATATTATGTTCCTCTTGTGTTATTATTTGTTGTTGATATTGCGTATTTGAAGTTATTGTGATTGTTAATTTAAAAAGAATAAAAGATAGTCTTATATTGATTCACCCCCCTTTCTTAGTATAAGTTTGTGCTCATCAGATAAATAAGGGATCTAAGGATCAAAACCAATCTCTAGAAATGAATGATGATATGATCTAGATATGGTGATGTTATGATTCAATTCACATGAAAAATATGCCACTTGTAAACTAATCATTATATTAAGAACACTTTAATCAAGAAGATCCAAAATAAAAAAAAGTGTAGACATATAATTTTCACCATTACAATAAATATATATTGAAATTTAAAATATTTTATTAAATATTTTATTTTTAATCATTATAATCTAACTAATGATTTTAATTTTTTTTATTTCATAGATTTCAACATCATGATTCAAAAATATTAAAATCAATTATCAATAAATACTTAATAAAAAATATATAATAGGAAACATTAAATTCACAAAGGCCATAATATTAGCTTGGAACTCTTGGGGTTGAGTATATCATTATTTTCCGTCAATATTTTAGACCATATCCCATGATTCATTATCATAGTTCTGAAAGAGAAAATGTTTACATGGTTAGGATGAAGGTAGCTAGAAAAGAGAAAATGTTTATATGGTCAAATCCAAAAACTCCAAGCTAATATATATAACATGCATTATTATAAATGTTCACATTTATAAACTTCAAATTTAGTCTCTCCAAAATTTATAATTTTTAGAAAAAATTTAAATTGAAAAAATTTAAATGTTTAGGTTTGCTAAAGTCTCCTTTTTATAAAAACCAATTTTTTTTCAGGAACATTAATGTAAATTGTAATTTTTGATATTTTTATAGCTTTCATAATTCTTCTATATCACAACGAAGATGCCAACAATGTTCTTAATATTTTTGTCCACTCTTTCCTATAATAACATTGTACAAAAGGCAATTCAAACATGTGCTATAGTTGGTAGAAGGAAGTCTATAGAATTGATTTTAAATTTGAATTTTAAAAGTCCATATTCACATATCTAATTCAAGATGGTAAATATCTAATTCAAGATGGTAATAAAGGATCTAGGGATCAAAACTAATCTCTAAAAATGATTGATGATATGATCTAGATATGATGATGTTTGATCCAAATTCACACAAAAATATGTCACTTGTAAATTTATCATTATATTAAGAACACTTTAATCAAGAAGATTCAAAACAAAGTAAAAAAGTGTGGACATATAGTTTTCACCATTACAAATTCACCGCCAACAATTCATGGCCATGACAAATTCACCTCAAGGAAAATTCACCACTAGCAATTCACCAAATTAATCAATTCACTGTCCACGATGGCATTAACATTTTTTAATATATATTACCAAAAATTTGAATTTTTTTTGCAAAAGAATAATTTTCACATTTTATTATCATTATTCTTTTGCAAAAAAAAATCAAAATTTTGGAAAAGAATAATTTTCCCATGGTGGTGAATTCTCCGCAGTCGTGAATTGTTGGTGGTGAATTGCTGGTGGTGAATTTTCCTTGAGAGGTGGCAGTGAATTTTCTCGTAGCGAATGTTCCCATGGTGAATTGTTGATGGTGAAATTTTCCCCAGTCAATTTTCCTAGAGCCTAATAATGTAAATTAAAATTTAAACTATTTAATTAAATATTTTATTAATCATTATTAATCTAATTAATGATTTTAAATTTTATTTCATAGATTTTAATATCATGATTTAAAATTATTAAAATCAATCACATGTAATACTTAATAAAAAGTATATAATAGGAGACACTAAATTCTCACAATCCATAATATTATCTTGGAAATCTTGAATTTGATTACATAAAAAAATTTCATCAATTTTTCAGATCATATTGTTTGATCCATGATAATGATGAAGGTAGCTAGAGAAGAGAAAATACTTACTTGGTCAAATCCAAAAAATCCAAGCTAATGTATATAATATGTATTATTATAAATGCTCACATTTATAAACTTCAATTTTTGTCTCTCCCAAATTTTATAATTTTTTACATAAATCTTAAATTGAAAAGCTTTTAATAAGGATCAATTTTTTTCATGAAAGTTAATGTAACTGTAATTTTTGGTCTTTTTATAGCTTTCATAATTTTTCTATATCACAATGAAGACATCAAGCTTTCGTAATTCTTCACCCCTGTGAGCATCACCTAGATGCAATGAGTGCTAAGTGGACCATACATTATCATGAGAGATGGGTTCTTGTGAATCACTACTCATGAAACACGGGTCAATGAATTTGACTCAAAAACTACACAGTTGAATCCTGAAAACAATATCACAATGAAGACGTCAAGCTTTCGTAATTCTTTTGTATGACAATGAAGACGTCAACAACATTCTTAATATTTTTGTCAACCCTTTCCTACTTGACAACATCATGATTGATGATTGAAATGATATTAGAAGACACTCTTTTTACCACAAATAATAAACCTTCACAACCTAACAATGAAAAAGAAACAAATCAATAAGGATGTGCTTACAAGGACAACGAGTGCACTTTTGAACACTCTAGACTTCATAATTGAATGGGACAATCCCAAAGGTCATCCACTCACTACTAACTTTTGCTACCCAACCTTCCTAGGTCAATTACTTCACACCCAAGAATTTGTTTTCAATAAAAATTTGTCCTAGACTTTTGTCTCAAGTATGATTCCATTTGACCTATTAGAAAAAACATACAATGTACCTTATGTCTTCAACAAAATAATATAATAAAACCTTTTTCATTAAAAAACTATTAAAGGACCAAAGTGTTCCACAAATTTCATATTATTATATACCTAAAGAGTGCCTGAAATTCCAGGCGTGGAGCGCGGTGGCTGCCACAATCAAGGCGAGTAAGAGAGCATTTAATTGGCTGTTCCTTTCACTTGAACATCATACAATCAATTATTTCCCTTCCAAGCAACGCCATTGTGAAGACCCGTTATCCCCATCTAACTAAGGCGGCGCCAAGTTCCAACTATTAGTTCAAGTGCCGGTCCAGGACAGGTGTCCGGATCTGAGGGCCTCATAAAGCAAACCAGTACGCTGCTACTCTGCAGATGGTGGGACGTGTCATCGTAAGGAGGGGGCATGGGACACATATAGGAAAAGCTTTGGCTGTAATTTTAACCAATCAATGGTACCGACTTTCACGTGGAAGCACCATTGGGATATATTAATGCGGTGACACGTACAAATATCCCAGCCAATGGGAGCTCGTTTTGAAACTGAACGTCGCTATCGCTGCCGAGCTTGTTTCCTTCCGAGTCCGCCACGTGGTGTCGGGTGATTTTGACCAACTAATTCCCAGCTTACTTGCTAACCTACCAACTTTCTTTATTGCGCTCGACATGTATATACGGAGGCGTGGTAGTATATACGGAGGCATGGTGGTATATACGGTGGGTTGTACTCTACGGGACTAAGGTAGGACCTGGAAAAATGAAGGACCCGGAGAATTAAGCCGTTAGATGGTAATGGGAAAGGCATTATTGAAGGGGAAAGGAAGTGATATAATGACACGAGGCAATTATCAGTTGGAAGAGAGATGGACAAGTTGAAGGACGCTGGTAACACGTAGCACGTTTGTAAACAGGTGGTGGTCGCTCATGGTTGTAACATCTTTTTATGAGTGGGTGTTGTTTAAATCTTGTTGATTAGCCACCTCTTTTCCAGAGATTTCAGATTCTTCGCTTGCTTTATCCGCACAGACGGGCTTCTGCGATCTGGTTTGGTTTTCTTGGAATGAATGGTGTGAGAGAGAGATGAGGATGCATTGCTAGCGTGGTGGGCGAGGGGGCGTTGGATTTGCAGAGGGTTGAAGAAGGTGAGAAGAAGAGTTTTAGTTTCTTTGCTGGGAGAAGAAGATGATGAATACGTTTGATTTAGGAGGGTGCTGCCTGGCGCGATACGGCACGGCAGCGCCGTATTTCGCTTCCAAGACGGATCAGATAATGTCGAGGTACAGGCCGATCGCGCCCAAGCCTGCGGCTCAGAGCACTGGTGGGGTGGTGGAAGGGGCTCTGCAGCACCACCAGCAAGCGCCTGTGGAGAGCAGCAAGGTTCGAACCTGTAACCGCAGCCGGAAGAGAAGCTGGGATGCGGCCACTGGTGGTGTTGTGCCCTCTGCTTCTCCCCGAGGGCAGAAGCGCGCCGCCAGACTCCGCTGCCATGTTTCGCAAATGCCGGACCACCCACAGCAGAGTAATACTACCGTTCCGCTGTCTACTGTTTGTCACAGCCACAGCCACAGCCACAGTCATGGTCACTGTCCCCATTCCGACACCAGCGAGGACGGAATTTCCACTCTCTGTGAAATCGCCGACTCGGCTGGTACTGGCACTGGCGCCGTCAACTTGAATTTTGGGTTGCGGCCGCTGACATACTCGTGCATTAATTTTGACGCCCTGAAGAACAAGGAGGCTCCTCCGCTGGAGAAGGACGCCGCCTTTATGGAGCGGGCGGCGGCCAGCGCCTCTCCAACCGTCAATCTGCATGGGCTAATCTCCTCCGAAATGCGAGGCCGTGCCCTGGATCAGACCCCATCTCCCTTGCACCGTCAAAAACAGGACGTCGTCACACTATCTCTGCTTCCCGTCGTTCCTAACTGCAAAGAAGCGTCCACCACCTCCAGCCCCGAAACAAAAGCCGGCGGCGTTATCCAGTCGCCATTCGAGGACGATTCCCAAACGGAGCTCAGCCTTTCCGACAAGACGACCCTCACGAGCCGCTGCCCGTGCCCGTGCCCGGGCCCGGTTGTGGACATTTCCGTGGTGGAGCAGTTATATTCCGCTTGCTCCGACCCCCTGATTCTTACGGACGATTCCTATTCCCATCGGGTCATATGGTATAATCCCGCATACAACCGACTGCTGTCGCTTTCTGCCTCGGAGCTGGGCATGCTTAAGCCCCTGGCCGCTTTCAACCTTGACAGCCAGCCGTCAGCAGGAATCCTGTGGGGTTTCGCAAAGAAATTCCCGGGACCAGATCAGCACAGGGAAGCTTCGTCGCGGGTGATAATGCCGCAGCCTTTGCGGCCCGTGGGATCCAGCGTGGTGGTGGAGTGCATAACGGATACTCATTTGCAGGAAGGAATGAGCACGGCCATGAATATGGAGGAAATTGAAGAGCAGCTAGAATCCAAGACATCGCCTTGCTTCATATCGGACTCGCAGAAGAAGGTTCGATGGGCCAATTCCGCCTACAAGCAAATGGTAGGGCAGCCGGAGTGCTCATGGCTGGAAAAAGAGAGCAACAAGGTTGCCAGGATCCAGGGGAAAGTGCTGCTCCTCTTCAACCTGCAATTGCCCCAAGGCGTTTCAGCCTTTTCCTGCCGTGTCAAAATTCAGTGGACTAACGCCGGTGACAAGACCTCCATTACAGTTCCCTGCGACGTCTTCAGAATCAACGCCAATGGCAGCGCCGGCGCCAGCGCCAGCAGCCATTCCTTAGCATGGCACTTTGATATCCAGGCCGCTTTGTGTCTTTGAATTCTCTTTCATACTTTTCCTTTACATTTGTATCTTGTAAATAAATACGCCCCTGTTACACTTCTATTTTTTGCTACTACTGCTGTGATTTCGAGATGGTTGGGGTTTTTCAAAATGTAATTACAAGCCCGGCCTGGCTCGATATACTCATTTTCCTGTACATCTTTTGCAGATAATGAATTTCAAAATATCGATTATATTGAGAGAGGCCTGGCTCGATATACTTCTTTTTCCTGTACCACGCTTGCAGATAATTAATTATAAAATATCGATTTTGTGTGAAATTTTCTTGTGTCTGGAAAAAATTTGTGAATTTGCACTTGATTTTGTTGTTTCGAATTCCACAGGAAGAAAATTAAGAAATTACTTCAGGGATTATGTTCCTCCTGATTGGAGATGTATTAGGCGAAAAATCATGTGGACTTTTTCAATGGCTGCAAAAGAGGAAAATTACGTGCAGAAACGTGTTTTTTCCCTTAATGTACAGATATAGGCGCCAAATGGGACAATGTGAAGATCCCACGATATCACCTCACTGGTCTTGTACCAAAAGCATTTTTCCCCACCACTGTCCACGGCTTCCACTCCACGGCAACGAGTACGACTAGCCAGCATGATAGAATGCACTCTTTTTTATTTTTTTTAAATATAACACAACCACATAGGGAGAGGATCCCATAGTTGAGCACCTTAACTTAGTACGTGGACACAATCATATAGGGGGGAGAGGATCTGGTAGTTAAGCACCTTAACTTAGTGTTTACCTCGACTCAACCACATAGGAGAGAGGATCTGGTAATTGAGTACCCTAACTTAGCGAGGATCTGGTAGTTGAGTACCCTAACTTAGCGTTTACGTGGAAATTTCAATTCACTCTTCAATAGTTGAGCACCCTAACTTCACTTTTACATGGAAATTTCAATTCACTACCCTGTAGTTGAGTACCCTAACTTCAAAGTTTAGTTGGAAATTTCAATTCACTTCCAATTTTTTACAGCAGCTTACTTGACAAGTCTCCTCCTTAAAACTAAAGTTTAGGGCCACATAATCAAATATGATGTCACATCAGCATGCTTTTTGTCAACGTGTATAATGACACCCAAAAAAGTGAGATAGTTGTGCACTAAGTTATGTTTTATTGGTGCGTTGATGTAGCATCACATGATTTGTTGCGTTTTAGATCTAAGGAATACATTTCATTCAATCATGGCTAGTCATCATCGACACTAAACTTTAAAGCCACAATCATTGGTCTTAAATCATTAAAAATATTGGGCATTAAATCGTTAAATGCTATAACAACTATTGGAACATGCTCTCACTTCTTCCCCATTAAAAAATTATATAAAATGTGTTAGCATTTTTTTTTTGAGAAACCTATTTTATTAATGATATAAGATTTCTACAATCTATAATGTTGATTGTCGTTGTTTTTCAATTTGATTGTGCTTTTGCATCAATGTTTCGGATCACACTCCATGAACATTTTAGATCACTCTATGAATGTTTCATATCACATTCCATGAACGTTTCAAATCACATTCCATGAACGTTTCAAATCATACTTTGTGATCCTTTGTGATCCATCATCAAAATGTTAGAGAGCTCAAGAAGATGAAAATGATGGACCACGAAGTGTGATCTTTGATACAAAAATTACACACATTAAATCTAGAAATAACAACACTCAATGTCTATTCTACTTTTATATAAAATTATAAAATTAATGGTACAATTCATTTATGATAAACATGATTTAAGGAGAGGTTTTTATGCACACATGTTTTCACCTCTAAATGTCTCTAATGAAAGAAATATTAATTTTAATAATAGTTATCAAATTTCTAAACCATTATTTTATAACTCATTTCTTTAGTTGAATTAAGGTCATTAGGCTGTCTACTCTAATCATATTTATAAATTTTAATTAATTATTATAAACGACCAATCATGTATGTCTAGTCTAATCATGTTCTTTAATTTTAATTAATTATTATAAATGTCAAATTATGTTTCATTATTCTAACCTTAATCTTTAATTTTAATTAATTATTTTAAAGTTGAATCATATTTGTCTACTCTAATCTTGCTCTTTCATTTTAATTAATTATCAATGTTCAACCATGTTGTTTATTTAAATTAAATATTATAAATGTCCGCCTTCAAAATAAAATTTGATTGAAAAGCTTGTCATTTTAACTAATCTTCTCTTCAAATAAAATGATCATTTACTTGCATTTTAATGAAAAAGTCTATTTTTAGTCTTCTCTTTTTAGATAAGATGATTAGGTTGTCCATTCTAACCACATGTTATTTAATTTTACTTAATTATTATAAACATTAAATATGAAATCTTCTATTGTAGATTTTCAAAAAAATTATCATTGTAATTGTCCTTATGTCTTTAAATAAGACAATTAAATTACCATATGATTAAATAATATACTAATTATTAAGTATCAAATGTTCAATCATAATTTTAATTTTAATTAATTATTATAAAAATCTAATCTTTTATTATAACTTTCACTAAAGAATTTAATAAATTTTAATTAAAAAACTTGTCATTTTAATCTTGTCTTTTCAAATTAAAAAGATTAAATTATCCACTCTAACCATACTTTTCAATTAATTATTACTTTAAGAAAAATTGCATCTATGCTTAGGCCCCACTCCACTAGATAATGGAGATGTGGAGCATACTTTTGTAGGGAAAATAAAACACTACAAATATTTTTACTGAAAACAAATGTTTCACGTTTACAACTAATTTAGATTAACTTAAGTAATCAACTATGATAAACACATTATCTTAGATTTAAGAGTTGAAATAAACATCTTTTGTTGAAATGAATTAGTTAATAGATTTTTTTGAAATAAATATTTATAAATGAGTTGAAATTAATGAAACTTAGTTGATAGGTATTTAGAGTGATTGTAAATTTAAAATAGATTTTGAGTATTTATTTTATGTTATGAAAAGTAAGTCAATAATTGTTGGAAATAAATTTAAATGTATTTACGTTTTTTGGGTGTGAGTGATCAAGGATTTGATTCTTTTTATTGTGAAATGATATTCAAAATATATTATGAGTATATGTTTTATTTTGTGAAAAGTAAATCGATAATAAAAAAATTATTTTGTGTTGGGAAAATAAAAGCTAAATCTATTCACATTCCATTTTCCCAACAAAAAATAATGGAACAGTAAATAATGAGCCTATGACTATCTATCATTTGTTATCACCCTTGGAAAATGATATTCAAAATATATTTTGAGTTTGATTTATGTTGTGAAAAGTAAATCGACTATAGAAAGGTAATTTTGTGTTGGAAAAATAAAAAATAAATACATATTCACATTCCATTATGTACAAGTGGTCAAAGATTTGATTTTCTTAGCCACCCCTAACTAATAAGTATGGCCCTATGGCTATTTATCAAATATTTGCAATCACCCTTGTAAAATGATACACATCCCACACTTTTACATTGTATGCTTATTAATAGAGGAGGCGTCAATTATATAATTTCTCAAAGCTTGTGGGGGAGAGGACCTCCCATTCTTAAAAGTCTTTCAAAGATTCTTGTACTCTTACATTGTCAATGTTTGATGGTCTCTAAAATTAAAGTGTCGACTTCTATGACATCAAATGGTTAGAACAACCATTTGTTAAATGGGTTGAAATAAAAATGGAATTGATGACCCCTCGACTATCTTGAAATTTGCAAGGAATTTAAGGAGCTTGTGATGTTGAAGTCTCCAAGCAATGGAAAGCCTTGCAAGCTAAAATACAATATGAAATGATTTCTCAACCTTGTTGTTCTACATACATTTCGTCAATAAGAATTTTCCTTCACACGAAATCTCATAGATATAGGCAAACATAGTGTTGTTTGTCCTCAAGTAACAACCTTTAAATGTCAGTGATTCAGTGATCCATCATAACATGAAGCAAGTTTGCTAGTTGTAATCTTTGTTGAATGGAGTTTCTTCTCATACTTTTTAGGCTTAGAGTGTTTGCATGGTAGAATCCATAGGACCTCCCTTATGCAATTGTTGAAACCACATTTCCTACCATGATGATGTCATGTCCAAGGCCTTCCAAGTAATTACAAACTCGTCCTTTTGTTTTTTCTCTCCCTTATTTTTTCTTACATCCCAATAGAATTTTGTGGTTTTTGAACTTACCCAAATGAATATGGGGATGTCCACCTTAGAAAACTCCCTCCTTTGTAGTTTGGGTTTGGTTCTTTTTTTAATTAGTGTGAAATTGTGATAATTTTTAGCTTTGATTCTTTGTGTTCAGTTATCTACATGGATTGTTAGGTAAGTTTATTACTTTTATGACATGATCACTCTATAGTAGACATATGCCATTTGTTTGCTTCTAGATTCATTAGTTTGATTACTACATTTTGTATTTTCAAATGAGGTTTATCTATGTAGACAGGGACAATCCAAAAAAGTACTTAAATCTTCATCATGATAGTAAATTTTAGCTACTCTATACACTTGTTTTTTGTGATAGATTTTGCTCAAGGTTCATTCATACAATGTAGGGTCCAACATTTGTTTCTAGCTTGATGTTAGCTCTCATTTGTTTCTAGTCCTATGAATGTTATAAATGAGCATATGTAGTTAGCTATAACATTTTCCCTCATGATAGATTATTTCTAGAAAATTAAGAAAAAAATAATGAATTATATCATTCTCTTTAACAATCAATAGTCAATAGTAATTTTACACCTCATTTCTATCAAAAAAGTGATAAATAACTATTTTATTTTTATTGACCAAAATTTATCAATTGAACGTATTGTGATTTAAGAATAGTTGGGTGGGGGGCTTAGCTCGATTGGCTAAAGCATCCTATTGCAGACAAGAGGTTACGAGGTCTAGTCTCCCACTGTTTCCATGGTACCAGAGGGCATATCGCACCAGCGTTACCGGTCATGTAGAAAAAGTTTACCGAACGCACTGCAGTTTATAAGAGACTATCCGATTCCAAGAACCAGACATTGTGACAATTGACTCTCTCCTAAAGCTCTCTCCCAAAAAGCTTCATCATGACTTCTTCCCAAAGTGAAGAGGAATACACAGAGCTTGGGAGGACCACCTTACAGAGGAGCCATAAAGACCTCTCCGGAGCCTCTTCCAAGACGTTTCAGTGCCCGTACAACACCCTCCATAGGAAATATCGACGAGGGTAGTCCTGCCTATTTTCTAAGGTCTTTCAGAACAAACATTACGTGTTTAGAGAAGAATCACTATGCAAATGTCATTGCTTTCCCTTTTTTTCAAATTCTCACAGTTTTTCAACTGTACTTTTGTTTCAGCTTTGGATTTACCTAATTCTTATTGATTAATGGAGTTCAAGAACTTGATAAAGACACAAGCGGCGAGAGTGAATGCTTTTTCAACATCTGATGTGGAAATTTGTTGAGTTTATCCGTTTTTGGGCTGCAAGGGGCCCGGTCGTTGTGATTGGTAGTACTTTGCCAAACAACGTCAACACCACCTCTTTCAAGCAATCATATAATATGTTTAAGTAATAGTAAGTGTTAATGTCATGATGGTGCTATGTTCTATAAATCACATAATATTTAATGTAGTTTTAGAATGTTTTGTTCTATAGATGATGTAATAGAGTATAAATTTTGATAGTTTATTCTAAGGTGATTTCTGGGCCATGAGTATATTTATCGAAGTACAGTTGTGCAAGAATTTTATGATTTCTAGGTCATGAGCATATTTTATGATAGTTACTTGTAACGTGATTTTTAGGTTATGGAATTCCTTTGTTAGCATTTTGTAAGTTGAATGATACCCCTTAGAGATATGGAGGTTAAGTACATGAAGTTCTAGTAGTTACACAATTGTAAGGAGCAAATTGTAGAGAACACCAAACTCCATGACTACTCTAGGGGAGAGGACCCAGTAGTTGAGCATGTTTCAATAGTTGTGATAGTAGTTGTTTATATAATGCCTAATATTTTTATCAATATTGGACCAATAGTTGTGACTTGACTACCCATAATTAAACAAAATGTATTCCTTTGATCTAAAAAGCAACCAATCACATGATGCCACATCAACGCTCAACTACCCATGATGTGAATGCAAGTATTGGTCAACTACATCTTGACAAAAAGCATGTTGATGTGGCATCATATTTGATGATGTGGCCCTGAAACGAAAGTTATAAGTAGGGGACTTGCCAAGTAAGCTGTTGTAAAAATTTGGGAGTGATTTGAAATTTCCAGGTAGGATAATTAGAAGTGTGAAGTTAGGGTGCTCAACTATTGGGTCCTCTCCCCTATGTGCTAGCATGAGGACACCCTTGAGCAACATAGAGTTTTCAAATCCATAATTGGATTATCACCTTATATTTGTGCTAAAATAGAGTTCCAAACTTTAGATGTACATTAGGGAAAAGATTTCACAGTTCATCCAAAATTAAAGCCAAGGCGAAGCTCAAGCAAAATATTTTCTCACACAAGAATAAGTTAGCACATAATTCAAATCCAAAGCCCCCTAAGCAAAGTAGAATCCCCTATGTAGAAACAACATCACAACTCAAAATCATCTATGCCTAATACCAAAGCATTCACATCAACCATGCCAAGCAAGGAAAAGGGAGAGAAAAAGAACCATCTCACCAATTCCCTTGGTAACATTGCATACCACACACAATTATCATATCATTTTTACAAGCCACACTGGATCGAACACAAATCAAGGGAATTAATCAAGAGATCTGATGTCTTAGAACTAGTGTCATGGAAGCTAACTCTTTGAAGGAACATGACCATCTCTTCTATGTGAAGTACTAGGTTGATGAACAATGAGTCCATGCCATCATTGATAATAAAAGCCAAAATGAAATCATCATGCAAAACACGATCAATAATTTGGGTATTTCAATTTAATTGCATTTAAGAATATTCTATGATAGTTGTAACAAGTCAAGGACATTTAAGTAAAACACCAATGTAATTTCAAGTATGCAATTAAACTCATGAAAGACACAATCAATTGTGATGTCAAGCCACTAGAATTTTGTGTCATGTTACTTTCAAGCTTGGCTATATATTTTATGATATCTATTAGGTGAAGCCATAGTGATGGGAAATCCACATTATCAATCACTACTTCAATCTTCATGAGTCTTCATTGAAGAACAAGATAGTTTTGATCTCTATCAAAAAAGTTATAAGAATATTTTATACATATAATTTTTTTCTCATTGTACATTTAGATGCACTTGCATAAGAAATTAATCTTGCATCAATAATACACAAGATTGCACCAACACCATCATAGTAGTAACAACTAAGCAAGGTACTATAATAATATAAATTTGTTTATGTGGAGCACAAATATATTCCCACACATTATGTAATACAACATAAGATCAATCAATACCACCCTTCTAAGAGATGAAGACTGCAATGAGGTTGTATTTACTCTTAGAGAGATCAATAAATGGATGCTTAAGGATGTGACACAAATAGAAAGATGAGAAAATAATGTCAAGGGTTGGTGAGTAATCTACCAAACCATTGGAAAGAAAATATCCACGGATAACAAACAAATTAAACTATAGATGAATATAAACCTCTTAAAGGTAGAATCAAACAATCAAGAAAATCCTTCCAATATTGCTCTTTCAGATGAAGTAACCTTGATCAAAAATTCAATGAGAATATTTCAAACCAAGAAGGCTTAGGGAATGAGAGTAAGATCCAAAATAAACTGGTTAAAAAATGAGGGAAAAGGAACAAAATATTTCTCAACATGCTAAAAAACAAAGAAGCAAAAGAGAGCATTGAAAATCTATGGGTGGATAAAAATGTCGTCCTTGATCAAGAGCTAATAAAAACTGCCTTTTCTAAATTCTACAAAGATTTATTCTCTTTAGAGGGTACTAGCAGGGACACCATCAAGGCAAGAGAGGTTTGTAAACTTGTTATCCCCAACAAACTCTCTAAGAGCAAGTCTTCAATCTAGATAAAGAGATAATTAAAGATGAAATTAAGAAGGAAATCGAGGAAATAAATAATGAAAAATACCCAAATTTGATTATCAATTAACTTGGAGGCCATGAATTGGGCCAATATCTCTAACCAAAAGGTAGGTATGTTACTGCTAGATTTTTAGAAGGCCTATGATAGAATTGAGTGGGAATTTTTTTTGTTAACATTGGAGGCTTTTGGTTTTCCAAATAAATTTTGCCACTAGATTAAAACTCTTATGAAGGATGCTACTGCCTAGATACAAATAAATGGCTCTTTAACTAAGGAAATAATTCTTGAAAGGTCAGTTAGGCAAGGGTGTCCCCTTGCCCCTACCCTATTTGTCATAGCTTCTGAAGCAATTTTTTACCTACTAAGAGAAATCTCTACCACACCCAAGATGAGGGGCATCTCCCTCCCAAACCAAGATGAACTTGTAAATATATACAGTTTGCATATGATACAACTATCTTTCTAAAGTTGGAAGAGGATAATATGGAAGCTTTAATGCTAAAGTTGGATATCTTTTGTAAAGCCTCAGGGGCTAAACTATTAGAAGCTATGTTGATTCTATTAGGATGGCAGGACACCCCTCCAAACTAGTTGGAGAAATTTGAGATCCAATGGGGTGGCCCCTCCAAGTAGGTAAGGTACTTAGGGATCCCATTTACAGTGAGCCCCTACCTGAAATATATGTGGCAATGGATTAAAGCGAATATTGAGAATAAACTTGGAAAGTGGTACAAGCATTACCTCTCCTTAACTGGTAGGATGCAAGTATGTCAAAAGGTTTTGGCATCCTATAGTCTCTACTACTCCTTTGTTTGGCTCTTTAGTAGCTACCAAGCGAATGATATTCAGAAAAGAATTAGAAGCTTCCTCTAGTCAGATGGAAAGGGGAAGAAAAAGTAGCATTCAGTCAAATGGGAATGGTGTTGTATGGCTAAGGATAGAGGGGGGCCAGGGTTGAAGGACCTTAAAGCACATGGAATGGCTCTTGCAGCCAAATGGATAATCAATTCCCTCGAAGGAGAAGAACCTTGGAAGGTTCTTATAAGAAACAACATTTAGTTGGCGTTACCCAAGAAAACCAAATCATGGAAGATGCTCCCTTTTAGTGACCTCTTATTTGGTTCCTTTCAAATAATCCCTGCATGCTTGACAATTTTCAAAAGCCTTTGGAAGGCCTAGGAAAACATAAATGTAAATATTAATAATAAAGACATAATGGACAGTAATAGCAAAATTTTGGAAGAAAGATCTATTTGGTGGAACCTGAAGCATAATAGCAATCCACTTGTACTTATCCAAGGTTCTTTAGCAAATATTTGGGCACCCAAGGGGGCAAGATGCTTCAAAAACATTCTAATGGATGGGTAGATTAAATCTTGGGCTGCCCTAAGCATGGAGTTTGATCTCCCCCCCTCTAACTGGAGAACTTACTCCATGCTTAGAAGTTCTTGTGACACTCTATATTTTCCAAAAGCTTGCAATAATGATAATGATAGCTTCAAGGAGCTTAAATAGAGTGATGGCACTCCTATTCATAAAATCATTAAAAAAATAATCTATAAATCTCTAACTAATAACAATGGTATTTTTTATTCCCTTAACCATGGTGTGAATCTTTCCCTCTCTAACAAATCCTGGAAAAAGGTATTTCATAACAATTGTTCTAATTGCATTGAACCAAAGAAAGCTTGCTTCAAGTGGCTTTTATTGCTTCAAAAGTTACCTTATAAGATTAATCATGCTAATATTGATTTGTGCAGCTCTTGTAGGCAACCAAAAACAATTAAGTATATTTTCTTTGACTGTTTATATGCCAAATGAGATTTGGAATTTTTTTTGTTTTGATCTCAAAGGCTAGAAAGGTAACATCAAATGGTCTGAAATCTTATTAAGAAAAGTAGACATATTGAATAATGATTGTAATCAGTTTTGGTTATTGCTCACTAATGAAATCTTATGGAAAATTTGGCTCAAAAGAATGAGGAAAAACTACAAGGTGTTAAAAGAATGCTTACTGAGTTTTGTAAGAACCTCATCTTTCACAATGTCTTTATGTGGGTTACAATAACAATGGAGCTATCAAAGCACAAGTTGGAAGGCACAATCTGAGTGAACAGGCAAGAGATTAGATATGGTCACATTTGGGAATTTGACAAGGATGCAAGCTTACCTCTGCCAAAAGGAATGGATGAACTCCTCAAGAACTACAACCAAGAAAAGGCGGATAAATCCAATAAAGAAAAGCATATGGCCAAGTATCATGCGAATGGAGGCTCAAACATGGCTCAAATGGGTAGACTAGGAAACCTATGTGAAGATCAGAGTTGAAGACTAATATTGTTACGATATCTTGGTTACCTCCTATTTTTGTATTTGATACATCTATAACTCCCCCTTTGTAACTGCCATATATATAAATTTATATATGTACTTATGTGTATGTACCTTTGTATCTAAAATAATAGAAGATCAATTTGTTTCCTAGACCCTCTCTTTTGATTAACCATTTTCACCTTAAATCTATTGGGATAATGAATAAGATTGGCATCAAATTCAAGAGATAATTGATTAGGCCAAGATCAAACCTGACTCTTCTCCAAGTAGTATATTAGGAGCCCGTGTGCCAAATAAAGGTGACACATGGCACCTTTGCATTAACTATTGAATACTCAAAAATATTATAATAAAAATAGATATCCCCTTTCATGAATTGAAAAATTCTTGGACTAGCTCCATGATGTGTGATACTTCACTAATATTAACCTCAAGTTAGGATATCACTAGGTGCCACTTAATCTTGAAGATATTTGGAAAACAATATTCAAAATTAAGGAGGGACTATACGAATGGATGATTCTGCCTTTTGGCTTGACCAATGCACTAGCAATATTCATGTGCCTTGTAATTGACATTTTGTAACCCTTCACCAATTCCTTTGTGATCATTTACTTGTATGAAGCCATCATTATTAGTATGACACGAGAGGAACATGTGGAGCATGCCTTATGCATCCTAGCACTTTGTGAAGACACAAGTTAATATCTAGCTTCAATATCTATACTTTGGTCACAATGCAAATCTTGTATCTAGTCTATATTATTAATTTCATAAGAATCCATGTACACACAAAGTAGATCAAGGTGATTTGATATTTTACTACTATATGCAACATCACCAAATTGAGAAGCTTTCTCAAACAAAATTTTATCTTAAGTGTATTATGAGATTCCCACACATCTCTTGATCACTCAATCAAATCATGTGCAGTAAATCAACATTCATTTGGAAACTTGTGCAATAGTGTGCCTTCAAGGAACTCAATAAATACCTTTATGCAATGCCTATTTTGGCAATGCTTAACATTGCACATCCCTTTGAGACTCAAACCAATGCATTTGAATATATAGTTGGCATGATATTCAAACATTATTGGGCACCTAGTCACCTAACATGGATCAATGTTACTCTGCCTATGAGAGAATTATATTTCATTGTTCAAGCTATTAAGTAGTGGTGCCACTACATTCTTGGTAAGTAAAACCATTCAATTTGATCATTAATCTACTTAAATTTATAAACATAAATATTAAGTTGGAGAATCCATGCCACATTAAATGGATGACATATTTATAGTTTGTTATATAATTTGGTGATAAAACATTAGAATGGGAAAGATAATAAACTATTAGATTATCTTAGTCAATTGTCAATGCATTCACTCATCATAGTATAGGATTTGTGTGGCCACAAATTTGGTGAATAGGAGATTCTATACTCAACCAACAAACTTCACACTAAACCTATACCACACTCGCCCAAGGTAAATATGTTGGTGATTTCTATATTTTGAAAAAGAAAATCTTCAATTAGAGCATATTTATGCTCTAGAAGTGATGCAGGAGCATCCAAGGGTACCATGAAAACCTACATCTCCAAAATATTTTATTTTCTTTTTCTTTTTTTTTGTGTGGTTTCTAGTTTCAGGTAGTTTTTTAGCACCTAGTTTGGGCACTCTTAGAGCTTGGAAATTTTTATTTTTTAAATTGGTTGGGTATCTTAATGCTTTAATGTTACATTGGGGTGAAAAATGGAGCCAAATTGTTGTAGCCATTATTTTGTTTATTGGATCAAAATTTGTAATTTGGTAAATTGTAAGTTGCACATTTAATGTGCTAAAAATGCCAAAATATGTAAATTTGAAAAACTATTGTCCAAGTTGGGAAAATTAAATGTTGAAATATTTAAAAATGTCCTGGAAGAGAATTTTAATGCCCATGTACAACGAGGATCCAATTTTGGGGTTCCAAGTTTATGACAAGAGGTTACAAGAGGAGTTATGTGCATCAATTTCAATTGGAGTTATAAAATTTAATGTCATTTTTTAGTTATTGAGGAAAGAGGATTCCAATGCCTCATTTGGGGAGTAATTGAAATATTTTATTATTGTACCTATAGAGGAGAATCTCAATGCCCAGGAGTTAAGGAGAAATTTGGATGAAGGGTTGAAGCAGTGAAGTTGCAAGAAGCTGTGGAGAATTATACTAACAAGTTGAGTATTGCAATGAATTTAGAGGTGAAATTGCAGGTGTTTGAGGCTGATATGAATTAGCTTTGTTTTGATTTTTTATTGCATAAATAATTTTATAATTGAAGTTTTCAATTCAAAGAATATTTGATTTGCACATGTGTTGTTGATGAAGAAGAATTGTTCAAATCTAAATTTGTTCCATTAAATTTTCATTTTCTTATACTTGGAATCTTCAAATGAGGGTGCATTTATATTATGATTACCTGGATGGGTTGTCTAAAAGGACCCCCCATCCATGTACTACATCAAATGGTATCAGAGCCAAAATATTGGTTGGGAAGTATTGCAGTAATTGATTGGTTGGAAGAGTTGAAATAAGTTTGCAGTTGTTATCCTTTAGCAGATGTTAAGGATGGGTAGAAGGTGCATAAGAGAGAGATATGTCTTCTAGAAACCATTTTTTGGGTAGAGGATTTAAACAAGAGTGAGTTTGTGCAAGGAGTACCTATGACTACAGAGGGTTGATACCTTGAAGTGAAAGAGATTGTTGTGAGGACTTGTGACTACAGAGGCACTTGTGAGTCTCTGAAAAAGAATTCAAAGAAGAGGATATGATGGGTCATGAGAATACCCATGAGAATATTATTATGGGAAGAATGGAAACACACAAGGTTTGATAAATTTATTATTGAATAATTAAAGAAGATCGAGGCTAGATTGGATGTGAGAGAGATGGAGTAGAGCAAATAAATTGAAATGGGTAAAAGAAAATGTGAAAAGAAATTATGTGATAGTGGTAAAGTGACAGATGAAAAGTATGATGAAGAGAGGATAGAATGCTACCCTGAAGAAGGAGAATAACTAGATATCTCTCATGGAATAAATAGATTTGGAAAAGAGGACAACAAGAATAAAGATGAGAAAATACATTATCACAACCCTATGATGGGAAGATTGTGGAAGGAAGAACATGTCAAAGCAACCCACACAATTTCAATTCAAAGAAAGTAGGAAAAGAAGAGAAGCATAAAGAAATAATGGAGAAAGAAAGAGGAGAAAATGGTCAATATGGACCATAAAATAATGGTAATTTAATGATTTTATTTTATCTGGAGATGTTTTCTTTGCAAGATTTGGAAAAGACAAAGAAAATGGTGAGGAAAAGAAAGAAGTAGTAGCTCATATATGTCTTGATGAAGAGTTTTGCAAAGAAAATATTGATGTTGATTTACATATAGAAAAGATAAAGGAATATGTTGAAGAAGGTGATTTTAAAGTTGGGGCAGTGATTGGTCCTTGGAAGGACATAAATATATTGAAAAAAATATTTAAAAAGGATATAAATACATTTTTAAAAAGGATATAAATACATTTTTAAAAAGGATATAAATACATTTTTGGATGGGGAAAAAGATGAAATGGATGGTATTATTGTAGAAGATAATAGTGAAGTTGTAGCAAATTTTGGTCCACTGAAAGATATAGAATTAGCGAAAAGTTTGGGAAAGCAATTTAAGAAAGAACACATGGAGAAGATGACAAGTGAGAAGAATGAAGCAACAAAAGAAAAATACGAAGAAGATGACATGTTACTACAAATTGCAATAGTTGAAAAGGAGTAGATACCATTGATAGCAAGTGAAACAAAAGTTGTAATTGACAATGAGGTAAAGTTTAAAATTTTAGAATCCTTTGGTGATAAAAATGAAACTAATTCACCTAAAAATTACATGGCTAAAATGAATGGATATGAGAATACTAAAATGGATGATACATTAGTAAGGAAAGAGGAGAAAATAAAGATATTTGATGAATTTTCAAAATTTATTGATGTTGATGTTAAAGCTGATTTGTATTTTGATGAAATGGTGAAAGAAGGTGAAATGGGATAGATGGTTAGGTGAAAAAATGATAGGTTAAAAATTGAAATATAGAGAGGTATGATTTTTTTGACATACAATAAGAAAAGGATGAAGGAGAAACAATTGAGAAAGATGTACAGATGGAATTCATTGATTCCTATGAATTTGTTAGAGTTGATTTGTATGAAGGTATTGAGGATGATAAGGTGGGATGGAAATATGAACCATGGTGCAGCCAAATTAATTTTATGAGGGGAAGAAAGAGAGGAAGGATGAAAGATGAAAGAGAGGAAATTTCATAGTAGGGTTAAGAAAAAGAAAAATCAAGTAGACAAGGAAGAATAATGGATGAAAAACAAGAACATGATCTTCAAAGGTTCATGAGTTCTGACTCGTGAAAATTTTCACTTACCTAGAGTGTTCGATGCAGGAGCATCTAGGGGTACCAAGAAATCTTGCATGGACCCAAAAAAAAATATTTTCTTGTGTGATTTCTAGCTGCAGGCAATTTTCAACACCTGGTTTGGGCATTCCCGGAGCTTGGATAATCTTATTTATTAAATTGGTTGGGTATCTTAATGTTTTAATGTTATCTTGGGGTTAAAAATGGAGCCAAATTGTTGTAACCATTATTTTATTTATTGGCTCAAAATTTGTAATTTGGTAAATTGTAAGTTGCACAATTAATGTGTTGAACATGCCAAAATATGTAAATTTGAAAACCCAATGCCCAAGTTGGGAAAATTAAATGTTGGAATATTTAAAAATAACATAGAAGAGAATTTTAATGCCCATGTACAATAAGGATCCAATTTTGGGGTGCCAAGTTTATGACGAGAGGTTACAGGAGGAGTTATGTGCATCAATTTCAATAAGAGATAAAATTTAATGTCATTTTTTAGTTATGGAGGCAAGAGGATTCCAATGCTTCATTTAGGAAGTAATTGAAATATTTTATTGTTGTACCTATAGAGGATAATCTCAACGCCTAGGAGCCAAGAAGGAGAAATTTGGACGAAGGGTTGAAGCGGTGAAGTTGCAAGAAGTGGTGGAGAATGATACCAACAACATGTTGAGTACTGCAAGGAATTCAAAGGTGAAATTGCATATGTTTGAGGCTAATCTAAATTATCTTTATTTTAATTTTGTATTGCACAAATAATTATGTAATTGAATTTTTCAATTCAAGGAATATTTGATTTGCACATGTCTTGTTGATGAAGAAGAATTGTTCAAATTTGAATTTGTTCTATTAAATTTTCATTTGCTTATGCTTAGAATCTTGGAATGAGGGTAAATTTTATGTTATGGTTGCCTAGATGGGTTGTTTGAAATGAACCCCCATCCTTGTACTACATCAAGAAGACGCACATTTCCAAAGACTAACTGGGAGGCACACTATACCATAACAACTAGGCACTTTAGTATTACCAAAACATCAATAGATCTATAACAACAATTATACTAGCCTTGTATGCACACAAAAATTAACACCATTTTAAATCCTAAATTCCTTGTTGCATCACCAAGCCCATGAATAGGAACTTCAAACTTAACACACTTCTAATGATACCACAAAGCCTTAGGAATCTATCAATGTGTATTTAAAGGAAATTCACAACAATAATAAAATAGCTTACATGTTTTGCTTAGTTTTGGGTTTGAGCGATGGATTTACCTTTACAAAACACGTAAGTGATTTTAACTTAACAAAACACATATGTGTTTTGCTTAGTTTTGGGCTTATCATGGATTTAACTTACCAAGACCTTATGCAATTAACCCTAACACATGTACACTTAACCCTAAACTCTATACCCATAACCCTAAACCCTAGATATCCTATACAATCAACCCTAAACCCTATCCTTCAACCCTCAACCCTAAACTATAGAGAGAGAGAGGTTAGATAGAAAGAGGTGTTGGTGTGAATAAATGTCTTGTACCTAGTTAATTCCCTCACAGGGACTTAGGGGACATATTCATATGTGAAGTTTACTTAGGTCCCAAGATTCTTTCTAGAAGACTTAGTTGTCATTTCTAGATCTTATCTTTTTGACTTTTATGTAAAGTTAGTTGTCTCATATCATATGATTAAGACACTTGTCATAATCTTATGGCATCATATGTCTCACCTTGGCTATATAACTAGGTGCTCTCTTATACATAATTCATATTGAGCTCTTGGATAATCAAATCCATTGCAATCTTGAGCATTACATATCGATCTCTTTTGTGCTTTCCATTTGACCTCTAGATCTTGGGTATCTACATAGCCAACTCTAACATGGTATCAGAGCGGGTTGGGTGCCATTAGATAGTCTTTGTTGAGAAATCTTGGTAAATCTTGAAAAGTTAAGTATTGCAAGTTCAAATCGAAACTTATTGGTGCAAATTTGAGCTCACCATTGAGTTTAGGGTGTTCAAGAAAGTCAATTTTTCCTTTTATTTCGTCCAAATCAGACATGTGAGGCCAGATCTATGAGGGTTTGAAATTGAAGAATGGTTGCAAGATCTAGAAGGTAGCTACAATTTTGGAGAACTTTGGGTCAAAACCGATCCTACCATGGCATCCAAAAGGGCCAAAAACTCTAAGATCGACTGTCGAATCATTGAATTTGGAGGTTGTTCGCCGAGGCAAAAAAAATTGCCTAAGAAGTTGTATGGCCCCCCAGGTCATCATTACTGTGTCGATACAATTTCTGCAAGAAAAGTAAATATTTTATTTTATTTTAACTTTTTTTGGAAATTAAATATATATATATATATATTTGTTTTCAGGAAAAAAAAAATTGAAATCAAAAAAATCCTGCGGAAAATTTCTACATAAATTCTTTTTGCAGGTTGTACCCTACGTGCAAGGTACTACGTACCCACAGAAGGGTACGTCTCGCTTGTAGCGCCACCACGTGGCCAGTGGCTCATGTAGCCCCCACAATCCAATGACACTTTAATCCAAACTAAAAGTAAAACTTTACATTTGGCGAGCAAGTACAATCGGCATAAATCAAAAGATTACATCGCATATTCCGTCTGGGAGAATATTCTGACAAAGAGGGGCATATTCTTCTTTGACGGGCATGAGAACGTCAATTTTAATCAGGTGAAATGCTAACATCATCACTGCAACAGCAGCGACATCAACATTTTCAAAAAAAATTGCCCTCTTCTCCAATGAAATTTTTGATTTTGCAATCCTCATAACTCAGTCATTCTGACTCATTTTTGCGAGAAAATTTTTTTTATTTGGGGTTGAATTTCATGCTCTACCAAGTGGTGCAACTGGTTTTTATTTTGGTGCCTAGTTTTTCCATAAATTGAAGACTCTCACAGGTGTTGTTGAGTCGTCCTCATTTTCAAAACTTCCAAGGCTCTATTCTTGCTCCTACGGTAACATTTTTTATTATTTTTTTTTAAAGTGCATAATTTTTCATATACTTTCCAATGGTGTGGTCAGATTGATCTCATTTATTTTAAAAATTTTACTTTGAGCTTGTGGCCAAAATTGGCAATCTGTAAGCACTAAGATCAAGTCCACTTCGTTGTTTTTGGAAAGTGGCACTTGTAATCGCCCTAAATATAAAGTGCCACAAATCATATTTTCTGGGGTGGTTTCTTGGTTGAGTAATTTGGGGGGGTAATCTTGCAGTAGTTGATTTTTTTCCTTTTGCTTGGTTTGTGATTTTGCAATGGGGAAATCTCAAATTGAACTCCTAACTCCACATAATTATGCAACATGGAGAAAATCATTATGGAATTATCTCATGATGAAAGGTCTAATAGGCTATCTAAAGGAAACAATTCCTCAACCTACTAATGCTAAAGAATTGGAAAAGTGGTAGCTTGATCATGAGAAAACACTTGGATGCATATGTTCATTAGTCTCATTTGATTTACAATTTCATGTTAAATCATGCAAAACACCTAAAGAGGCTTGGAAGGCTTTTGAAAAATTGTATGGTAAAACAAATAAGATTAGGGGATATTAGATTGATAATGATTTGATGAATCTTGATCCTAAATTTTTTTACCACATCCAAGACTACATCTCCAAATTTAAGCAACTAAGAACACAACTAAAAGATTACAACTTTGATAAAGAGGATTTACAATTGATTTTGAATGTGTTATCCAAGCTTGGTCCTGAGTATTCAATGTATGTTTCTAGATTTCATAGCCATTGACTCTCTATGGGAGCATCATATGTTTATCCTAAGTTTAATGACTTTACAAATATCCCAATCCAAGAGGAAGCTAAATTAATGAACATTGATCTAATCAAGTCTTCCAAGTCACAAGCATTTGGCTAGTGAGTCTAAGGTACAGAATGAATCAGTGAATATTGATAAGAATCAAAAGAAGAAAAAGAACAAGCCACATAAAGAATTTGAATCCTCTCCCTCTAAAGGGGAATCATCTAAGAAGGAGAAACCTACATGTGCATATTGCAAGAAATCAAGGCATGATGAACATCAATGTTATTCAAAACACATTGATGAGTTGAAGCATCTTCTTAAGAAGTATCAAATTAATGAGTCTTCATCATCAAAGGGTTCATCATCTTCTTCTTCATCAAATTTCAATAAACTCAAGGACCAAGTAGCACTTGTTGTAGTTGCAAATTCTAAGTCAAAGAGGTGGATACTTGATTCAAGATCCTCACATCACATGGCTTCATCAGAGAGTATGTTCTCTTCATTTGAGACTTGTTCATCACCACCCATCCTGATAGTGAACAACACATATATGTGTGTTTGCGGGAATGGATCCATTGACATGGATGACGGAGCATTCAATGTTCTTTGTGTGCCTTCATTTTCAACCAATATCCTTTCTATCTATCAGATTGCACATGGTGGAGCAGGCAAGAGTGTTGAGTTCACACCAAATTTTGTCATAATCTGAGATTTCCATAGCAAAGATATAGTTGTAGTTGGGTAGGTTGATCACCAATCTTGAGTCTACACCTTCTCACATTTTGCTCCTAATGATTCAACATATGTTCACATTGAGGAATCTTGTGTGGACACTTTTGAGGATATTCAATATGATCATTTGAATCTTGGTATTGTTTCATCTACTAAGGATATTGTGATAGGTGTTGATATTCCATCTCCTTCATCTAATGTTGTACTTGAGGATGCTTGTGATTCCATAGTTTTGGTTCCTTGTGATTTAGTACAGCAGGACATACATCGTCTTCCAGAGATGGTTTCTTGGGATGAGTACTTGATAGACATTGTTGGTTTGCTTTATGAGTCCCACATTTCAGATTCGGGAGACATCATTAATAACATTCATCTTCTCTTTAATGGAGATGATCCTTCTTCATTTGTTGCAAGGGAACACTTTGACCCTCATGTTCATTCTCTACATGATCATTCTTCACAGTTTGACATGAGTGTGGATACTTTTGGACAGCATTTGGAAGAGGCTTCTTTGTCTTTAGAGGAAGTATCTTTGTCTTTGGATTGTGTTCTACATTCATCTCTACTAGATTTTGGATTAACATTTTTTAGTTGTGTGGCCTAGAACACCTGTTTGAAGTGTGCTAGCTTTCAACATCGACATGGAGACACTTGAGCATTCTTCAAAGACATTACACATCATTCTTCTTCCCACACCTACCTTTCAAGAATTGGAAGGCATCCTGCATAAATTCTTGGTTTTGTTTCTTCCTAAGGGGAGGAATGTTGTTCGACAAGATTGGATCATCTTTAGCATTCAATTGAGCTTCTACCATTGCAAGAGACTCACCATTGAGGGGGGTTGCATGGTCTCTCTTCTTCTTTCTTCCTCTCTCTAATGGGGTATCTTTTTCCTCATATGGGGTTTTATCCTTCTTAATGTTTATTGAGAGTATTTTGTTTTCATCTCTCTTTTGGGGAGGGTTTTTATCCCATTGGTCTTTCTCTTTTTCTCGATTTGTGAGAGATTTCTTTGTATTTGTACATGGGTACCTAACATGGTGTAGTAGTCGAGACCCATCTTTGTGTCAATTGGATAGTAATCTTCTCCCTAAGTTTCACTTAAGGGGGGTGTTGGTGTGAATAAATGTCTTGTACCTAGTTAATTCACTCACTAGGGACTTAGGGGACATTCGCATGTTAAGTTTACTTAGGTCTTAAGATTCTTTCTAGAAGACTTAGTTTCATGTCTAGATCTTATCTTTTTTACTTTCATGTCAAGTTAGTTGTCTCATGTCATATGATTAAGACACTTGTCATAATATTATGACATCTTATGTCTCACCCTTGCTATATAATCAAATGCTATATTATGTAATTCATGTTGAGTTCTTGGATAATCAAATCCATTGCAATCTTGATCATTGCATATTGATCTCTTTTGTGCTTTCCATTTGGCCTCTAGATCTTTGGCATCTACATAGCCAACTCTAACAAAAGGTATTTCTAGGGAACTAAATTATATACCCTATACCATCAACCCTAAACCTTATCCCTCAACCTTAGGAACTAAATCCAATATGTTAAACCCTTAACCATATACTCAACCCTAAACCCTATACCCTAAACCATCAACCCTAAACACATAAACCATAGGCCCTACACCCTAAATAATGAATAATTTAGAGATGATAAAGGGAGAGAGGAGAGAGAGAGATGGTTGAGAGATAGAGAGAGGTGATATATAGAGAAGAGAGGCAAAGAATGAGATATGTGAGATAGAGAGGAGAGATCTACATAGGGATGGAGAGAGAGGTAGATAAGGAGGGATGAGGGGAGAGGTAGGAAGGGGAGATAGATAGAAAGTTGAGATGGAGAAATCTAGGTAGCTAGTGGAGAGAGAGGGAGAGGTTAGATAGGGAGAGGTAGATCTAGAGGAGAGAGAGAAGTGAGACAGAACACAATAGAGATGGGAAGGAGACTAGAGATGGAGAGATGTGAGACTTAACCCTAAACTCTATACCCATACCCAAAACCCTATACCCTATACCATCAGTTCCCTAAACCTTATTCCTCAACCCTAGGAACTAAATCCAATAGGTTAAAGCCTTAACCATATACTCAACCCTATACCCTCAACCCTAAACCCTATACCACATGCCCTCAACCTTGGGCCCTAAGGCCTATATAATAAACCCTCAACCATATACACTCAACCTTAAACAATATATCATATACTCTCGACCCTAAACCCTTGTGTCAGTCCTATGCATGTGATACGCAACCACCTTGGTTCCTCGTACCCTAGTGTATATTACCACATGCATTATCAAATTAAGTGCTCTCTACATTGTAGTTCAATTATTGCATTCCAAATACACCTAATCCCATCCCATCCATTCTTTCTCATCACCGTCATTTTTCTCTTTCTTAATCATGGATTGTATGTGCACATTCATTCTCTATTTCTTCCATATGTCCCTACACTCAATGTATTAAGATGATTGCTTGGTCTTCATCTCCATCCAACTCATCTCATCATTGCATTTTCATCTTAATTATTTACATTTATTATTGTAAGCATCTTCTCATCATTGCATTTTCATCTTAAGTGTTTATATTTTTTATTCTAAGAATCTTATCATCATTGCATTTTTATTTGAAGTGTTTATATTTTTTATTTGAAGCATCTTATCATCATTGCATTTTTATCTGAAGTGTTTAGATTTGTTATTTTAAGCATATTATCATGATCTCCTTTACATCTTAAGTGTTTAGATTTATTATTCTAAGCATCTTATCATCTTACGTGTTTATTAAACTTCATATCCACAACATACATATACATTCTTCATTAGATGCATTCCAGATTCATTTTGAACCATATACATATCTACATTAACATTCACCAGCATATATCATAAATAACATACACTAGTACAAACATCATTATTAGTACATTGATAGCATAATCATCATTAACATAAGGCATTCCTGGTCATCATATAATTGATCTCCTCGACCTCCTTGATCTAGTTGATTTCCTCGACCTTCTTGATCTAGTTGATCTAGATGTCCCAGCCCTCAGGTGATCTATATAGCTTTACAAAACATGTACGTGCTTTTAACTTAACAAAACATGTACATTTTTTTCTTAGTTTTGGGCCTACAATGGATTTAACTTACCAAAACCCTATGCACTTAACCCTAACACCTATACACTTAAAACCATAAATGTTATACCCATAACCCTAAACCATAGATACCCTATACCATCAACCCTAAATCCTATCCCTCAACCCTAAACCCTACACTTAGCCCTAGGTTGTAAAGCCTATCACTCTACCCTAGACCTTATACCTTCAACCCTATACTCTATACCCATAACCTATACCATCAGCTCCCTAAACCTTATCCCCCAAACCTTGGAACTAAATCCAATCGGTTAAACTCTTAACCATATACTCAACCCTATACCCTCAACCATAAAACCTATACCCTATACCCTCAACCCTAAACCCTATCTCTCAACCCTAGGCCTTAAATCCTATAGGATAAAACCTCAATCCTCAACCCTATACCATAGACCCTCTTGACCCTAAAGCTTATCCCTCAACCTTGGAACCCTATATAATAAACCCTCAACCATATATACTCAACCCTAAACCCTATCTCATATACCCTCAACCCTAAACCATATCCCTCAACCCTAGGCCCTAAAGCCTAGGGGATGAACCCTCGACCCTATACACTCAATCTTAAATGATATATGCTCAACCCTATACACTATATATCATATACCCTCAACTCTAAACCATACACTTAACCCTAGGTCATAAAACCTATACACTCTACCCTAAACCCTATACCTTCAACCCTCAAGGTTCCTATACCCTCAAACCTAAACCTTATAACTCAATCTTATACTCTCAACCCTAAACCCTAATACATAAACCTTATACCCTATATGTTAAAACCTAAAACCCAACATCAATACTTTAACACTAAAACCTACATAATTAAATTTAATATGTAAACCCTCAACTCTCAACTCTCCATCATAAACCATCAAGAACATAATGCTTATAGAGATGTAGAGAGAGTTAGAGACTAAGGTGGGGGGGAGAGAGAGTTGGATAGTTAGATTCAAGAACATGATCCTTTTAGTGCAAGCCAAAACACGCTCACCTTTGGCATAATGGCAATATATTATACAACGAGTTATATAAGGCTAACTATAAAATATAGTGAGTAGATCAAAATTTAGATATATATCATGTTTATCAATTCATTATAATAAAAAAAAAACTATCTATGGATTATTACCGAAGGTCATTCTTATGGTTTACTAAAGGGAAACCACTTAAGAGGACTAATTTACTCTAAAGGATCTTACTACGAAAGGGGTGGTCTTATTATTTTTACATAAGTGGACAACTTAACTCTATAATAGAACTAATAGTCTTAAAATTCTCCTATTGCAAAAATGAAAGCCAATTGAACGCACACTTATTATGCTTATATTAACTGATTACTATCTTGTTTGATTTATGATTTAATGTTGGAATATATATTATTGAAGTGGGAAAGTAACAATAGATTTTAGATAATAATAGTGGTACTTAAACGTGAAATTGAGATTGTGTTCATCTACATTTGCATACATAAATACATAGTTTCCCAATTTTAAATTTAAACTATATATATATATATGTAATACTCACTATACTTGACTAATGGAAATATTCCTTAAAGAGAAAGGATAAATAAGTAAATAGAATTTTTATTGAAGCTATGTCAACTACTAAAGTTCATACTAATTTCCTCTAAAATAAGATACTCGGTGATTTTAGTTTTATCCCCTCTTTAATAATTTCATTTTCTATAGATGATTCAAGAACCAACAATTTATTGATTTTCTTTATTTGTTTACCTGTAATTTTACAAAACACGTACGTGTACGTGCTTTGGCTTGTAAAAAACATGTACATGTTTTTTCTTTTATAAAACACATACACGTTTTGGCTTGCACAAAACACGTACACATTTTGGCTTGCACAAAACATGTAAAGTTTTGGCTTGTACTTACACTTGGATGGTTCATTTGCCTCATTTTCACATAAGTTTTCTCCTTATTGTTGTTTTTCAACTTGCTTGTCATCAGGTTTACACATATAAATCGAATCTTAGTAAAATTACCACCATAATTTCACACATCTTCTAAGCTTTGTGACCGTATAATTTTTTTAGATTTGAACTACATTAACACATTTATTTTTAATTTCTTTCACTAATGTTTCCATAGCTATCAAAGGCATATGTATTGAATTTTTTTAATAATTTTTCACCTACTTGTCCAAATTTGATAACTAATATATAATATTATTCTACACTTCATTCTTTAGACATTGGAAAAATATTGCATTTTCAATCATTTTGGTGCAAGTTATGTGATGTGCATGCTCGATGAGGCAATTTCCAGGATGCATCCAATTTGAAAAATCATAAAAAAAAACTACAAAAAATATACTTCTAATACTCGCTATTAACTATATTTCTACCAATGGGTTTTTGAAAATACTAAATGCAACTAAAAAAATTGAGATGTGCACGCCAAACACTATGTTATGTTTTGCTAAAAAAATAGGAACATTTTTGTGTGTGTGAAGCATTTGATCCTCTTAATCTTATCTATTTTTGAAAAAACTTTAGTAGTTTAGAAACTAGATTCAGAGTATTACAATTCTTGTTCATTTGGTATCTTCAAATTTTGAGTGCATGAATCTTAAATTAGTCCTCCAAATTCAGGTTTAGCTAATTCCAAAATAAAAATGGCCACTTTTGACCCCCCTTTTTGTGCACCATCTTGGTGCACTTACCCATTACCCATTATCTATTAAATTCTTTGATTGATTACAATAGTGATAATATTTTCACAAGAAAATGAAAAGCTATTATTCTTTCCATTGTTGAAAAATACTTAGAATTCATTATCATTCTCTTTGCAATGCAAACGATGCACTAAACATCTTTTCAATTATCAAATTCAATTAATGGTTCCAAAGATAACTATTATTCACTAAAAACTATGAAATTGAAACAACTATCAAGAGTGGACAATTATTTTCTATCCCTTTTATATGATCCCTATTTATTAAATTGACATCAAATGAAGAGAAAGCCCCATTATGTAACAATTCTTTCTTGAACTAAAATGGATTCCTTTGAATTTATTAGAAATGTAATTTCTTTTCCTTTTTTTGCAATAGAAAAATTGGACTTCTGGTCTTCTAAAGGGTTTTAAGCTTTGTTTTTTCAAACTCTAAAATAATTTTCCTAAGCATGTTTCACAAATGTTCAATAATTACTTGTGGTTCAATGCAAGGATTTCAACAATTATCACTATAGACTACTTGGGTTCTTTCTTGTTTCCTTGCTCTTTCAACATATTAAATATGTTCTAAAGTCCTTTTATCTAGAGTCTAGATCTATAATCTTGTAAATGGTTTAACCCTATTTTTAGCTCTAAAAATACTCTTTTTATTTTATTTCAAAAAAATTGATCAATTTATCATGAGATGCAAGTAATTTATCAATCATTTTCATTGATTTTTTTAGACTGCAACAATCAGGTAGCCTCCTTATAAACTGCAGTGCACTTGGTAAAAAAAATTCATGTGACTAATGACATTGGTGCGACACGCACTTTGATACCATGCGGACAAGGGGGAAACTAGACCTTGTGACCTCTTTCCTGCAATAGGATGCTTTAGCCAATCGAGCTAGGCCCCTCGCCACCAATCATTTCCATTGTTCACTTAATCGGATTTTTATTATTTTTTATTCTTTTTTCCACTAGCTCTGTCTAGAGTGGTCATACTTGAGAACTTTTTTTTCTACAAATTGTATAATAAATAATTTAGAAAAAATAACTCAATCAACATAGACAAGATCCAAAGAAAAAACATTATAGACACAATTTTTTTATTAAATCCCTTTTAGCTATTTTTTAAATGTAACACAAATTATGTTCCTTCTCCCTATACATTTTTGTGTGAAATGGCCAAAAAGACCCTTCAAAATGATCAAGCTATGCAATATTCAAAAATAAAATAGTGTGAATAAGATCAAATAGTATCCAAAGTTTAAATGATTCAACACAGTAAAATAGAGGTGTTTAAACAAATGATAATTATATAAGAAATAATTCAAAAAATAATTAAATAAAACCCTCATTGAGATATGCAAGATGCAAGATAGACCTATTATAGAAACAAAGTTCTAATTAAATCCTGTATTTATTTTCCAAATGTAACACAAATTGTTTCCCTTCTTTCTATGAAATTTTGTGTAAATGGTCATTGTAAACATCTTTGGAGGCATTTTTTAACCTTTCACTTGCCAAGTCTAGAGGAAGCTTCTTAAGGCATTTTATCAATCAATTCTCAAGCATTAGCTTTGCTTCCACATCTTGTGAACATTTTTATCAAGGTACTTGCAACTTCAATGTCTGAAAAAATTGCTTCTGATAAATCTCCATATGCTTTACTATATTGTTGCAACTTTAATGAATTATTATTTGCAACAAAAATCCATCAATTCTCATCTTTGGAACATTCAAATCCAACAAAATCTACCATTCATGCAATCTTGAAACTTGAACTATAATAGAATCAACTGAATTTTTGTACTCTTGCTTTCAATGACCATTCAAGATATTATGTGAGACCTATTACTATTAGCATTTAGGTTTCTTCCCTCAAAATGAATATTCGCTTCACCAAACCGTAAAATGTTTAAGAATATTGACAATTGATTCATTTTAGCCTCTTGATTCTCATGGATCTTGAGCTTATAATTGTTAATGCAAAGTATATCCCTTATATCTTCATTATATATCACCATCAAGGACACATGGAAAATAAATTCCCTATCAATAATTATTTTGATGTGTTCAAACACATCAATGGCAGCTGCTAATATTATTTCAAGGATTATCATTGTTTCATGCCTTGTATATGTCTTGCCACTATTTTTTGCCCATAGACAAACACCATAATATTGAAGTCACTAACAAATGCTTGTTGTCATTTGTTTTGGATGATCTCGTTAAACATCTTTAGTATTAGCATCGGAACTAAAGATATTATCTTATAAGCATTGTCTTCCACAAGACCCAAAATCCTTTGAGGGGGTTTTTAAATGGTTTTTGTGCCTTGTCAATGTTTTAGATCTCTTTGGGTGTGGAATTTTTTCTACAAGGGTTTCTTCACATATATCTTGTGTAATGGTTTACATCTATTTTTGGGTTATTTTGATTTCCATCTATGATTTGTCAATGAACTATGTACTTGGATGCTTTCAGTTTGCAACATACTTTCACTTGTAAGTTATATCAAGTTTTTATATTTGGTATCAAGGCTTTGGTTGTTTTAATTAGAGAAAGGGGCGCCTTTATTTGAGTGCACGTGATTGAATTTTTTTGTACTAGGATTTTTTGTTTGCTTACAATTTCAAGTTCAAGGTGATAAAGGATCATGGCTAGTTCATCTTGGCTAGAGATTGAAGAATGCAATGATATAGGGTATGATCTTTGGAAGCTAAAGATGGAAGATCTCTTGGAAGAAATAAATCAATGGATTATAACAAAAAAGTGAGAACAAGCCATAAAATATGTCAAATGATAAAAAATCATGTGGTACTATTCATTTGTGTTTATCTAAGTCCACTTTATTAAATGTTTCTAATGAGAGTACTACATATAAATTATGAAAAAGAATAGGAGAAATATATCAAACTAAGAGTCTCATTAACAATTTATTTCTAAAAATAAATTTATATTCTCTTATGATGAAGAATGGGGTCTCTTCTTGAACACTAAAATTCATTTAATCTAGTCTTGAGTCAATTTTAATCAATTGGTGTAAAGATAGATTATAAGGATAAATTTATTTTATTGTTATGTTCATTACTTGAGTCTTGGAATAATCTACTACTTGCAATTAGTGGTTCTCTTATAGAAGATCCCAAGTTGGATTCCCTCATTACCACCTTGCTCTTAGAGGAAATTAGGAGTACTTTGAAGACATCTAGTGATGCATTTCTTGTTTGAGGAAGATCTGAGTGGAGAGGTAAGGAAAATAATAAGGGTGATAAGGACAATTATAAGCACCATTCAAAGTCAAAGGGAAGGTCTAAAAAACTTGATAAGACTAGATAGAGGTGTTATAATTTTCATAAATGAGGCATCTCAAGAATGAATATAAATATAAAAAATAAAAAATAAAAATGATAATGATTCCTCTATAGATAAATCCTTTGATAATGAAGCTACTTATACCTTTATTATGTTATAACATAACTTATTATGACTTTGGTTGATAGATTTAGGTGCATCCTACCACATGACTCCTCACAAGGAGTGGTTTATAACATATTCAACTTATGAAGGTGGGGAATTTTTCTTCAAGGATAACAACACAAGGAAGATTGCAACTTTAGGGGAGGTAAAATTAATTTTCAATGATGGAAAGGTGAAAGCCCTCAAAGATGTATTGCATATCCCTGGTTTAGCTAAAAAATTATTTTTTGTCTAAATGAATGATTCAGGGGTGCATGTTACTTTTTAGAAGAGTGGATGTGAGTTAAGCAAAGGGAATTTGGTGTTAGCTAGGGGCACTAGGTGTGGTACCCTGTGGTACCCTATTTAGGCTTGATTCATCTACATTTTACAACTCTATTAATTTAAAATTGATAACTCTATATCTTGTAATTTGTGGCACCATAGGATAGGTCACATTGGTGAGAAGGGTCTCAAAAAGCTCAAATAAAAATATGGTTGATGGTTTTTTTGGTTGCTCCACTTATCTTAATTTTTATGAACATTATGTGTATGAAAAACAACATAAAGTTTCTTTTAATTCTAGTGGCACTAGAGCTAAACAAATTTTTAGAGTTTTTCATAGTGATGTAGTTGGTCTTGTGGATGTGCCTTCAATTGGAAAGTCTTGCTAGTATGTTTCCTATATTAATGATTATTCTAGATATACATGGGTTTACTTTCAAAAAGACAAATCTGTTATATTTTCTACATTTAAAAAGTTTAAAATACTTATTAAGAAACAGACAAATAGAAAAGTAAAACAATTAACAACGGATAATGGTTATGAGATTTTCTCTAGGGACTTTGGTGATTATAGGACCATGCAAGAATTGCTAGAGAAAAAATAACTCCATATACTCCCACAACAAAATTGAGTGGCAAAGAGGATGAATAGGACTATGATGTATAGAGCTAGAAGCATGTTGAGTAGCACTAAACTTGAACAACAATTTTGAACTAAAGAAATTCACATTTCTTGTTACCTAATTAACATGTCACCTACTTTTTCTCTAGTTGAAAAATTCCTTATGAGGTATGGACAGGTAAACAACAATTAGTTTCATATTTTAGATTTTTTAGCAGTGAGGAATATGTTCTTGTTCCTAAGGAAAATGTTCTAAGCTTGATTTTAAGGCTAACAAGTGTCTTTTTATGGGTTAGAGTGAGAATACTAAAGGATATAAGATTCAAAATCATATATCAATGAAGATGTTATATTCTAAGGATGTTATCTTCATAGAGCTTCAGGAATTTAAAATTGTTGAACAACCTCATGTGAAGCCTAACAAAACAATGCATTTTGATATTAAGGTTAATAAATAAGAAGATGCAAATTTAGAACAATAGGATGGGAATTTAAGGAAGAAGAAGTTTCATGGTCAAGTTCACATAAGGAACAATAGATCCTCTTGTTACACCTCTAAAAAATCCACTAGATAGTGAAAAATTGTTGATAGATATGGATCTAGTCCATTTGATTTTCATTGTGTCTTTAATTAATCATGTATTAACAATGAACCTAGATATATGAAGGATGCTATGTATTTGGATAAGCATGAGTCCTAGTTAGAGGCCATGAAAGATGAAATAAATTCCTTGGATAAATTTGGTGCATGGGATTTAGTTTCAAGTTTCATAAAAGGAGAAAATTCATCAGATGCAAATGGGTATTTAAAAAGAACTTTGAATCAAATGGTAAGTTGGAGCAATGTGAGGCTTGGTTGATGGAAAAAGGTTAGTCCTAGGCTGAGAGAGTGTATTTTGGTGATATTTTTCTCTTGTAGCTAAATTAACCTCTATTAGATTATTTTTATCTATTGCTACTGCTTTTGATTAGAGGTAGAGTAAATAGATGTTAAATAATATTTGTTACATGGGGATCTTGATGAGAAAATTTTTATGAAAAATCTTGATCATTTTGTGGTGAAGGGACAAAAACACTCGTTTTGCAAGTTAAAAATATCTTTGTATGGTTTAAAGCAATCACTAAGAATGTGGTATCACAACTTCAATGATTTTGCATTAACTTATGACTTTATTAGAAGTAAAGAAGATCCTTGTGTTTATTTTAAAGTAATTGATGATTGACTACTAATAACTTTCCTATATGTTGATGATATATTGTTTATTAGGAATGATAAGGGAGTGATTGAGGAACTTAAGGGTCAATTATTTGGTACCTTTGATATGAAAGATTTGGGGAATACAAAATATATCTTCAACATGGAAATTAATAAGGATTGATTTAACAAAAAATTATAGTTAAATCAAATGAAGTATGTTGACATTGCAACATTTTTCCATGCCTAATTGTAAACTAGTTACTATTTCCTTTCTAGTTGGTAGTAGGATCTCTTAATTTATGATATAAAATTGATGATGAACTTGTACAAAATTCCATATGCCAATATTGTAAGAAGCCTTATGTATGTCATGATATGTACAAGACTTGATATTGACCAAGTAGTGGGAGTTCTTAGTAGGTTTATGGAAAACATTGGTAAAGAACACTAGAACTATGTAAAAAGGGTTTCCAAATATCTACATGGGACTTTTAACCATTGCATTTTTTATCATGGATCTAATTGTGTGGGAAACATAATTGATTTGCAGGGGCTTGTTGACTCAAATTGGGTTAGAGATCTTGATTGCAATATGTCCACAATTTTTTATGTTTTTACTTTTTTTGGAAAAGAAATCAATTGGATGAGCAATCAATAGCTACAAACGCATTGTCCACTACAAAATCAAATTATATGGCTACAACACATGCTTATAAAGAGGCAATATGGTTAGAGATATTGTTTTCAAGTATAGGCCTTCACTGTAAATAGATGAGGATTGGATGTGGCAAACAGAGTGTCATTTTTTTTGTTAAAAACCAAATATAGCATGCTCACACAAAGCATATTGATGTCTAGTATCACCTTGTTCAAAAAATAGTTAAGTGGTAGAGTCGTGTTACATGAAGTGGACACTTCAGAGAATGATACAAATTATCTTAATAAGACAATGAGAATGAAGTTCTCTTGGTGTAGGAAGTCCATGGACCTTGCCTCTCCTAGCACGTAATTCATTTTATTTGTATTCTCTAGTATGCAATTGCAATGTAAATATCAAGTAGTAGAATGTTAGGATTGGTGATAATAACCTTGCAATCCTATGACTATATATTTTAAACTTTTATTAGTAGGTATTATTTTATGTGAATCCAGGATTCATGGAAAGGGAACTTCAATGTCCCACATGAGGAGAAACATTTTTGTAATAGTATTTTCTAAGCACGTGGAATATTATTTGTAAGGTGGCATTGAGTGGAGAAGCTTAATTGGTCAATGACAACAACTTTTGAAACTTGACATGAAATGAAAGATAATCTTACTATTTATAATGGTGTAAGAAGCATCTATGACAATGTAAGAGGTGTAAGAAAGCATCTCAAACTATGTGGAAGAAGTGGATAGCTTTTTTGGACATAATAGTCATTATTTTATCTTCTGGTTGGTTGTTTTTTGTCTCCTAGTGAATTTGGATGTCCAAGTCCATAAGAAAAGTCTTGGAGTTTCTTGAAATATTCTTATAACTCTTGGACACTTGTCATGAGTTATATTTTGCATGTAGACCACTTGGCTCATGGTTTTAGTCTATGGTATTAGAAACCATTTATAGTTTCTTGTATTGCTTTTAGCTATATGTGGAGCTTGGAGGAGGAAAATAATTTGTTTTACAAGTTTTAGAAGTGATGCAGATCAGGGGTGGTTAGCTTCAATATGATCTAAAACAACCAATTCTTCAAGCCTTCAAGTATTTAATGGTGGGTTCTTGCACACAAGGCCTCAACTTTTAGTCGCACTCCATAACAGGTTTTTCCATCTCAATTGCTTGAGAAGACCCCAAACCCAAAATGTAAATACAGTTTTGGATACCCTTTATGACATTTGTGAACATACTCAATTTGTAGGTGGGGTTGTTTTGGAACACAAGGGTCAATTCTTAATTGTTTTGTTTTGCACTAGGCCTAATTAGGCTTGTTCAACTAGGTCACAATAGGGGTTTCACTCTACAATCATATCTGATGTAGAGAAGGGGTGGTTAGATTCAATATGATCTAAAACAACCAATTCTTCAAGCCTCCAAGCATTTAATGGTGAGTTTTTGCACAAAAGACCTCAACTTCTAGTAGCACTCCATAACGGGTTTTTCCATCTCAATTTCTTATGCAGACCTCAAACTTAGAATGTAAATAAATTTTTGGATATCTTTTATGGTATTTGTGAACATACTCAATTTTTAGGTGGGGTTTTTTTGGAACACAAGAGTCAATTCTTGACTGTCTCGTTTTGCACTAGGCCAAATTAAGCTTGTTCAACTAGGTCACAATAGGGGTTTCACCCTCCAAGCCTCGATTCTTCAAACCAATGACTCAACAAGCTACAGGATAGTCGGTGTAGACCGAATGTTTGGAATATTCAAACACTCCATAGTGTGCTTGGTCATCACATTAATGGCTGCACCGAGGTCAACCAAAACATTTCTTACTACTTGACCATTGATATTTATTTTTACTACTGGACTTCCAGGATCAGTATATTTTGGAATGACAGCCTTCCCAACATAATATCGGCTAACTATCCTAGGACATGGATAGTTTGGGGATCCTTTTTCTTTCTTCCCTGTTTCTTTAAACAAGCCTCTTTAATTGCTTTTCAATATACTGGAACATCTTTAATAGCTTGAAAAAGAGGAATTTGGACTTGTACATTCTTTAGCTACTCCAAAATATCAAAGGTGGGTTCTTCAATGGTCTTGGGTGTAGTAATCTGCAATCTCTGAGGAAAAGGTGGTGTAGCCTAAGGCTGCAGGATAGGTTCCTTAGAGGCAGTAGTTGATACAGGTATATCTTCTGCATGATCAGTAGGTTGTGCAGCAGCAGAGTCTGGAATATCTGTTATTACAGGTGAATGTGGAGCAGGGAGAGTGGTTCCAGACCTAAGATGGATATCATTGACATTCAGGGCATAAGTTGGATACTGGTTTACTTCTGCATAATACATAGGTTGTTGTTGTTGCTGCTGCTTATTATTGGGATTTGGCAATGGTTGAGCAGGCATAGGCATTTGTTTTGGAGGCCCAGTATTTGTTGTAGGTGCTGTAGGAGGAGGCATAAGGGCTGGAGATTGTCGTTGCTGAGACTGCAGGAATCTAGGGGGTTGGTTCTGCCATTGCTGAGAACCTCTCCATTGAGGGTTCTGCTGCCAGTTACCTGGAGGTGGAGTCCATTGTCCTTGTGGGTACTTCCAACCTCCTTGAGGGGGTTGCCATTGAGTGCTCTGATAGTTAGGCTAGTATGGTTGAGGAGCATTCCAAGGTGGAGATGGGCCATATGTAGGTTGCCATTGGTTATTATAATTAGAGTAAGGATTACCAAAATTCAAAGGATCTGGAGGCATACCTTGTCTTGGAGCCCATGGTCTCCTTTGTGCAACAAAGAAGACTTGGTCATCATCACCTTCTATCATCTTAAAATCAATAGGTAACTGTTTAGCCTCCATATTGGCCACCAACTTGCATCTGCAGTCACGTTTCTTCTGTCTACAATGTGGACAAAACTCAGCCAGGATTGCTTCAGCCTCCGCATGTTTCTTGCGAGCTTGCATGGTATCCAACTATGTAGCCATGTTATTTATGATGTCCTGCTTGAAATCAGATAGCAAATTTGTGATCTTCATCCGGGAAACTCCGCTAGAAGAAGACCTTCCCACTGTAGCTTGATGACCTCTACCCTTCTTCACATTTTCTTGGGAGTAATTGAGACATATCTTCATGAGATCATCCCAAGATGCTTGAGTGATATCACCACCTCCCATCAGGTACAAGGCATCTATACAAGTATCATTGATTCCCCTTAGAAAAAGCAATTTATGAGATTCTTCATTAAGAGTATGGTCTGAATTCTTTTTCAAAGAAAATAGGAATCTTGATATATAATCCTCCAGACTTTCATCTTCCTTTTGTTGAATTTGAAATATATCATCACCTTTACTACCACTCTTACAATATTCCTTGTATTTCTCAAGAAATTTTGTTTGCATGGCTGCCCAACTATCGACAACACCCCTTCCTAGACTCATGAACCATCTGAGAGCTCCCTCCTTCAAGGTAGCAGGAAACAATTTCAATTTGTGAGCATCTGAAGTGTAGTCATAACTGCGACAGAGGATATCAAACTCGAACAAGAAGGTCTTTGGGTCTTCTGTAACCAATCCATAGAACTTGGGAAGTAATGAAGAAGGAATATTCTTAAGGTTGTCATTGTTTTGTTGAGGAATAATGGGAAATTCAAAAGCAGGAGGTCGATTGGGTGGATTACGTGCCATGTTCACCTAACCAAGTATAGGAGCAAAGGGATTTTCTTCAGGTTCTTTGTCAAATGGGCCGAATAGCAAGTCAGCACACAAACCTTCAGCAAATGGGTCAATATCTAAGTCTCCTTCGTCCTCAAATAGGCTATAAGCTGGTTCAGTTTTCTTAGCAATGAATGGCAGGTTGGGGAGAAATCTCCTGAGCGTCTCTCCTTCTATGCATGCAATGAAAATGGATGGTATTTTAAAAGATTTTGAAAATACTTGAAAAACTACTGCTAACAATGACTATAGCAGGTTCTTAGATTGACACCATCCCTAGCAACGGTGCCAAAAATGGTCACGCCCACAAAAGGATATGAAAATCACAGCAAAACCTATCCTGGGAATTGGACATTCCAGCATGTGATTAATACCTCTTCGTGGTTGTTCATTTACTTGTCAAACCAGGGAACGTAAACTTTAAATGGAGTGGCACTATATGTGCACTAAGAACCAGTTTCAGTCATGATCTATTGAAAGTAAACACTTGGAAAGAAATTCTATCTATGCTACAGGAAGGTAATGCAAAGTTTTCTTAACTCAATCATAATCTAACCAAAGCAGAAATCGTAACAGCTACAATTGAGAGACAAGCTATAAACTGGCCTTATGCTGCAGGAACAAATGCAGGGATGGATTCCCGATGCTGCAGGAACAGTATAAAACTAAGCTTGTGCTGAAACTTCTAAAATGAAATCTAACTTGAATTAACAAAGGATAAACAACTACGCTCCTACAGATACTTACTAAGTGGGCCCCCTTAGCAAGCATCAACTAATTGACACAGAAGATTGTGCTTAGAACTCCATCAACTTTTATTCATAACATGAAATCGTTTACATTGACTGTTCTGCTTTAGAAAACTAACAAAAACTCTGATTCATATTATAACTCTAACTCTTACATAATCTACTTCTCTATTTGTCTATCTATCTCCTTCTCTCCTTGTTCACCCGCGCAAGAGGAACAATTATTTTTTAAATCAAGAGAACAACTAACTAACTAACCCTAACAGAGAAAGACGTGGATATCAAATGTATCCTAAAATTGAGGAACAGACTTCATAAATGAATTTATCCGTTCAACCCAATCCAGAGAGAATCTAGCACTCCACTCTTTCCAAATTAAATGTCATTTAAAATCCTTCCCAACGGTTTCAGTCAAAGAGTCCTCGCCAAAGCTTCCTCGAAGTCGTGTAGGAAATGGACTTTACTGCAAGGCGGAGATTGGTTGTGCTTGACTCGATCAAACTTTCTTCAACAACCTGCGAAACACAAGGTAACAGATGTGAAAGAAAAGGTGCATGGTACATACACAATATCTATTCATTAATCGCATATTTAAATCTATTTCATCATTCAAAAACTACATGCACTATACCAATCATTTGGGAAGTCAAACAGGGTAATAAATGTAGACATGTCAACATGATAGGCTACAGGAACATGAAAGTATATTGCTACAGGATATCCCCCAATAAAAGGTTTCAAGAGAGTTAAACAACCATAATCAACAGAAGTAAAGGTATTAAAAGTACACCAAATTATGAGCATATTTTGGGCTCATCAACCCCAATGAGGGTTTCAAACCTGTTTGCAGTAAAATGGGCATAACTCCATCAAAACTCAATGAAATTGAGTGCAATAAAAAGAAGAAGAAAGTAGATTCAAATATATTTCATCTCCAATCAGTCTCAAGCCATGAAGTGATTGTACGTGTCTATACCAATCATCTGAACAAAGAAAAATGTTTTGGAATTGCAGAAAACGTAGTACTTTTATTGCTTCAACTTCCAAAACTTTACAACCAACCCTGTCTTTGACCACACAAGGCCTTTTTAAAAAATTCCATCATTTTCCAATGGACATCAACCACTTTTCAACTTACAACTATTCAAATTTTCACTTTATGCAACATTGACCCTTCATATTCCACATTGTGCAATTTGACGACATTTTTGCAAACTTGACTACTTATGCAACTTGACTCTCCAACCCACTTAGCAACCTAATATTGACTCAAACACATATGACATGGTCTTAAATGACCTTATTACATGGGAAAAAAAAACATCAAACCAAGCCAAAATGTTAACTTTGAACCTACTAAACCTAGGGTGCTCCTGCACCAAGAAGTAATGAAGTGCCACAAAAATTCAAAGGGAATAGTTGTATGATGTAATTCTTGCAAGGGTTTCTCCACATATAATTTGTGTAATGGTTTGCATCTCTTGTTTGGTTATTTCCATTTCTATCTATGATTTATCACAATTATTTACTTGGATGCTTTGTGTTTACAACATACTTTTACTTGTAATTTATATCTTGTTTCTACAAATACAACATTTTAAATGTGTCTTTAAAAAAAAAAATTCAACGATAACCTTTCAAATGGTCTTTGTGCCCACATGAACTTTTGAGATTTTCAAGTATCTTGGTAGTAACTATGAAATTGTCACAAAAGTCCATAACTCCCATCAACAAAACTAAGAAAAAAGTCAAAAATTCTACCTGAGATAAAATTATCTTTTGATCTTTAGGGATGTTAATTCTTCTAAAGACCTAGATCTAAAGGTGGCTCTTTGTTCATTGAAGTTTATTAACATTGTATTTTTCCAAATCACCAACATGCACATGAATCTAAATTTTCCACCAATGATGCTATTCTAGACTTTTCAAATCTCTTTGCAAATATGAATTTGTACCACAAGTATTTAAGGTTTTTTGTTTCCATCAACTAGACATTTCAATTGTTCATGCCATTTAAAATCCTGCTAAATTCCATATGTGCCCTTATGCAACTTGACTACGTTGATACAACAAAGCTCAACTTTTCTCCATTATGTATTTTTGTGGTTTATAATTACTTCTATGAACTATGGAATTACTTGCAAATTCTAATTCTCTTCTTACAACATTATTCAAACTTTTCAATGTTTTTTGCAAATGTGAATTGACAACAAAAGTTCATTTACACATTGTTGACTTTTCTACCATGCAAGCAATTAAAATTCTTGTAACATCAATATGACAACTCAAAACACTTGCAACATGACCCAAACACTTTCTGACACTTAAAACAACTAAGACTAATTCCTAATTACTTTTGACCAAGATTGTTAAAGACTAAGGATTTTTTTACTTGATTATGTTTAGATTACAAAAATATTATAAATAGCTTGAAGTACTAACATGACTTTCAAGAAAGGGATTCAACTAACATATATATTGACTTGGAAAATACAAAAAAAAAAATCATGGACAAAAAAGGGATAACAACATTAATCTTGTTTATGAAACTCAAGAAACTTGTGCAACATGTCTATTACATCTCCCTAAGAAGGGGGGATCCTAGTACTACATGTATATGAACATGTCCTAAAAATGGGCACACCTAAGAGACTTCCCATGAAAGAAAACTTGGTCCAAAAGTTAAGGGACGTGTTTCTTATATACAAGCACAAAACAATAACATCTAGAAATCATGCTGACATTAAAGAATCAGTGTAATGGTTATGTGATGGTATTATTTTAACAAACAATTAAGTTCAAATTTCTACTAGTCTAATGTGCTCATAGGTTTTGACCCCTACTAAGTCATATTAGTAGATTTGGATGTCATCTATATCAAATATGGGTCCCCCTTCTTATGGTCCCACCAGCTCTAGGAAAATTCATCGTCAATAATTCACCACCAGCAATTCACTGCCAACAATTCACCACCAAAAATTCATCAATGTGACATATTCATCACGTATACAATTCACCTCCAATAATTCATCGTCGTGGTATATTCACCACATGTACATTTTTGAATATTTAAGTGGCCAAGAGCACCCCAAAAAGAAAAAGTACAGAGATTTTGTTGAACGCATATAAACGGTATGTATGGTGAATATACCATGACAATGAATTGTTGGTGATGAATTATATACACGATGAATATGTCACGATGGTGAATTGCTAGCTATGAATTGTTGATGGTGAATTGTTGATAGTGAATTGTTGGCAGTGAATTGTTGGCAATGAATTTACCTAACCCGACCCCACCATTACTAGAGTTGATTAAAACTAAGATCAAAACTAAAGATACAATAACACTTTCGAAAAAAAAAATATACTGAATATTAAATATAATCATTTTTTAATGTACAAATATACCTTGAAATTTTGAAGTTTTAAGCATAAATAAAATATAGATAGCTTCATCCACTTTAAAAATTAAAAAAGAATTTGACTTGCCTATAAGGAAGTTCACAAACTCATTATATTGAGACTTGGATTCAGGGTAAAAAAAAAAAAACTCAATAAAACTTGATATATGTATCATGGCTTGATGAACTTTCTTTCTATTAATGCATGAGCCAACAACCATGAGTAAAGAAGACAAGAATCATGGGGGTACTACACCATCCATAGAGTAGTATCAATTAGAGCAAGAGCAGTTCGCCCATTGTAGTTCTCCTTGGTAGCCTCTGAATGGGTCTCTAAGTAGTAACCAAATCTCAAAACAAAAGAATGGCACTTTAGTGTAGGGTGAAACTTCTGGTATAGTCCAGTGATGTAATCCAAACCATATTCATGACATAAGTGGCCACCACCCACTTCACCTCCACCTTCGGGGCTTATCTTAAGCATACAAAAACTACTATGTACTAATATGGCCCTACCACACACTAAAATGTTATTCTAAAATGCCAATGCCACATGTGAATGCGTTGCATATTGCAGGTCTCTGAAATGGATTGATTTGACTGCACATGATTATTTTGGTTCAACCAAACTACCACCAGAAAAATGATATTATTGCCATGTATAACGTGGAATATCAAGGCGAATGCATGGAAAGTTGAGGATAGAATACTATAGGTATCCCAGTCACGAACCATTTCCCATTCGCCATGCTTTTGTCTTGTTATAAGCAACCCTTCAACTTTTTTCCTTTTTAGTTAAGAAGGCAAATTCTATTTCATCTCTAGGATTGGAACTCTCATTGATTATTCATGATTAATAATTGTCCTTTGAAAGTAATTGTTTTGGGAAAGGTACAATTTTCTGAATCAACAAAGGCTATCTGGGGTCCCACTTGTTGGCCCAATGGCAAATTATATTTAATGATACATCTAAATATGTCGGAGATAGAGTAAGAGTTAAAACTCCTAAGCAATTGCTACTTATCTTAAGGCCTTCTTCTCCACTGACTGCTGGAAAATTTTCTCCTTGGCAGTTAATGCTCCTATTATTCGTAGGAGACATCCATTTTATCAGTTTCAAACTGTCCATTTGATGTGGCCCCTTATATCCACATCATGGCCTATGAATTAATCAAATCATTGCTAACCTCTAATTATGTGGAATGGAAGCTGATTCAATACCCGTTTTATTCCAGTAATGTATTGATAGAACACTGCAAAAATATTGAGCGATCTTTATACAAAACCCCGGCTCAACGTCTGTTTGTTTCTGTGATGATTTATTAAGACAGTCAATTTCTACTATTTCTTATATTTTAGTGGTTTAAAAAATTATTTTATGACTGAATGGTTCACTTGATATTTATTGTCAAGTAATGTTTACATAAGTGAAATATCAGAATTTTTTAAGAGGTTATCTATTCAAGTAATGTACTAGGTTAAGCATGCTTAATCATAGAGTTTCCTCACAATCAAGCTCATTTTATTTTGCTAATTTTTTGCAAAACATTGAGTGGTGTGTGTCTTATGATCCATTTACGATAGAGTTCCCTAGCTCATTCATTTTATGATATTTTTAGTGTATAAAATTATGTGGATTTATTAAAGATTAATTATGTCACAGATTTGTTATAGCTCTCGCTACCGTTTGTGTTTCCACTCCATTTGTTGCATATTATAGCTCTCACTACCGTTTGTGTTTCCACTCCATCTGTTGCATATTATAGATCAAGTAATACCATTTCCCCTTATGATTATGTGCCCACTATAGGTTCCAAGCATGGCGATTTACATGCCTCAAGTGATGCATTTTGGTCCTAATGTCTCTATCGATGCCTCCTCTCCTACATAATCTTCCTTTGTGAATGTCACTCGATCTTTTGGTGGTCACTACCCTTCATCTAGACCTACCCCTTCTTTCCAAATGGGTAAACTCTTGCATTGTTCTTTGTCCTCCCCTATTGTTATCTATGGATAGGAGGTGTTAGATAATGGAGCCCACTTCAAATGTCGTGCTCTCATCTGTATATTCAATTGTCTTGGGGCTTCCCTTCCAAAACTAAACAAATGGGTCCTAGAGTCCTAGAGGCCCCTTACTGATTGCAAGATAGAACTTTGTCCTTATGCTAGGGAAATTTTTATGGCACCCTTCCAATCGAATGATGATAAGTCATGGGTGTTGGAGGGTAGTGTTTGTCTATGGGGAAAGCACTCGCTCTCTCTGAAGCCTTGGTTTCCATCCTTCAACTCTCTTACAAAATCCTTAAGTATCTTGTTTATCTAGATCAAACTTCCCAATCTACGTCTCTAGTTTTGAAAAATGTATTGCTTTAAATATATTTATTGGCAATGCTTTTGGTCGATTTTTACAAGAAGATGCTACAACAGTAATCTATGGTCATGCTACTTTTGCACGCATTCTTGTGGACATTGACACCTCTAAGGATTTTCCTAGGGATATTGTCTTGCTTATTGGGGATAGATTGTGGACTCAGACACTCAACTATGAGGGTCTCCCATTTCACTACAAGAGATGTTTTGCTACTTGTCACCTAGCTTCGAATTGCCCTAGCTCTCACTATAAGAAAGGTGAGGCGACTTGGTGGAAAAATGCCCTAGCTCTCATTGGGATTTCTTTTGTTTCAAAGGATCAGATGTTGAAGGTGAACTTGGCCCAGGGGGCCACTGCAACTTCAATGACTCCTAGTAGGCCATCCTCTCTAGGCCCTATTTCGACTTACCAACATATGATTCCATTAGTGTCATGCATGGATTCTACAAAGCTAACTTTAATGGAAGCTTTTGTAAAGATACTACTTCTCTCTAGTTGCCTCTAGGGACCGTTGAGGCTAGCCCTCCCACCTCCCCTTGTTTTGAGCCCTTGGAGGATGATTTTTCATGAAAGGTTGTTTAAAGAAGGAAGAGAGGTCTTCCAAAACATGCTTACACTTCCTACACTCGGATCATGGATGCTTGAAGCATTAGGAAGGGACCAAGGGTGGTGTAATTGACCATTCTTGATTATTGTGTTAATTGTTTGGTTTAGTTGGTATTGGTTTATGTCAACTTGGTTGTTGTATTGAGGTTGTTGACCTTTTTGGTCACATTCTTATTGTCTTGGCTTTTGGCTAGATGTCTTATGTACTGAAGGGTTTTGGGGTCCCTTCAAAAGTTGTTTTTTCCATAATCAAAAATATCACAAGCTTGAGTCAAACATCATTGACTACATATTTCATAAGTAATATTTCACAATTACCCAAACTCTCATCAACATTAATGGTCCACTTACCACTCATTGCATCTAGGTGTTGCACAAATACCACTCAAACCCAATTTGCTTGCTACTTTATTTGTAAAATCTTACATAAGTGGTGTACCTTTTAATCATACATTATAGAACTTTGTTTGTTTATCCTACATTCCCATGACAAATTATATTTTGTGCTACTTATAAATATGTTACAGAAAATTTAAATGCATGCTCTATGACAAATGGTAGTAAGATTTGAAACCCCTAAGGAGTTGTTACCCCATCTTCAACCACTCTTGTTCAACAACCATAGAAAAAATTTATTTGTTTTTGAGTTCTCTTGAATTTCCCCCCATCCCCATATGGGTTTAGTATGAAGCCTAGTTGGGGTCAAGTACAATCTAAGTTTTCCAAGGTTTGCCTAAGGAACCCAAGCCATAGCCTAGCAAACCTTGAAGGACCCATGGCCAAATGGGCCCAAAAATATAAAAAATATTTTTTTCTCACATTTTAAAAATAAAAAATTCCTTCCACACCTAATTTCTCCCTTAAGTGAAAGTTTATAACATATTTTGTCTCATTTCATAAACATAAATGAGCAAAATTACATTTTTACCTCCAATTTGTTATGGTTGATTTTTGACAATTGATGCATTTATCTTCAAAGGTGAAGGTTGAAAGACCAACACCAATATGAGAGAAAGAGATCACAAGGAATATTTATCTATCAAAGGTGAGTAAATCTTCTAGTTTTTTCAAGATTTTTCAAAAAAATAAATTATATTATATTTTAAGTTTTTCAAACCTTTTATACATAATATAGGGGTTACAATGCCCTTTTATTTTAATTTGTAAGGTTGTAAATTTATATTATTATTTTGTGTTCATATAGAATGACTGATAGTTTTAATTCAAAAGTTGCCCCACCTATAGGGAGCTTGTTTAAAATTGGCACAACGTCACCTCTTTACCAACATACAACCATAAGTGAATAACTTCCAAGTGCTAAAGGTTATCATTGGTGTTATAGAAAATGTGGGAATGAATATAAGAGCTTGTATATCCAAGTCAAAGCTCATATGCAATATTCTTAGCTTAGGAATAAGAGTTTGTCCAAGGCTAAATAAAAAAGAGTTGTCAAAGCAACAAGTAATGGAATATATCAAAGAATAAGAGGTCATCAACATGGCAAGTAGTAAAGAAAAAGAAAGAGTGCATCCTCTTTCTAAGAAAGGGTCATAGAAACTTCTAGGTGGCTTAACACAATCAGTTGGCCTACATAATTCATGCCTCAATCATCTTCTCCAAAAGAGAATAATTTATTTCTAGTAAAGGAGGGCCATTGGAAAGGCCTTCAAGAATGAGGCAAGGGAGGTTGTAGATAAGAGCATTGGTAATTGTGTTTATAGCAATGGGCTTCCTTTCTTGATCTTGTCAGATCATCGTATTGGCAAGCTATAGTGACAATACACTATTGCAAGGTGTGTGCCCTTGGTCTCTTTGTATTGTGCAATGTAGTGTCTGGGTTCTTTACATGGCTTAACTGCCTCCTATGGATTCATTAACTGTGGTGGTTGTATCGAGCATTAACAGGGCATTCTTTTGGTGCAACGACAACTGTCTTTGCAACAATTGGTGTCAAAGCCTAGGTCACAAGTTCGAACCCCTCGCTTGCAATGGGGGGGATTGTTGCAAGGTGTGTGCCCTTGGTCTTTGTGTGTTGTGCAGCGCAACACTTGGGTTTATGACATGGCTTAACTGTCTCCCTGGATTCATTAACTCTTTTGGTTGTATCAGGCATTAACAAGTCGATCTTTTGGTGCAATGGCAACCGTCTTTGCAACATACACCAATTGATTACAATAGTCATGGGTATGAAAAGATGTGCACCATTTTATTGGCCAACAGAAAAGCTTTTGTAGAAGCATCATTGAGAGCAATCAAGGATACATGGCCCAAGATAGGAGTTTCCAATTCTTATGAATGAAAAGATGTCAAAAATAGACCACTAATTAATGTCATTGTAGTTTCCCCTAAAGGGCAATGTTTTTTAAGGCAGTTGATTGTGAAGGGCAAGTGAAAAATACAATTTCCATTTTTAATATTCTCATACAAGTCATTGAGATAGTGTGCCCTAAAAAATGTTGTCCAAATCATAACAAACAATGCTAAATATTGTAGGGCATCAAATTCAATAGTGGAGGGCACATGTAAGAGTATTTTTGGGTCCACTCTCTCAACTTGATATAGAAAAAAATCAACTCAAAGAAATCTACACCAAGGCCAGAGAAATTCAAATGTTTGTGACAAATCATCATACATCACAAGCCATCTTTAGGACCCTCTCCAACTTGGAGTTGTTGATGGCGATTTCTTTTTATTTTTTATCTCTTTAAACATATTTATTATTTTAATTTTTTATGTCATGTTTTTATTTTCTAATTTCTTGATTTGTTTTACTTTTTACACCATGATAGGTTGTCAAGATTTGATTCACATCACATATAATTATTTTGAGAGAATTTGTGAAGGTCCAAACGACATTGACTGACATGGTCATCTATACTTTTAAGTGTATAAAGGCAATCACAAACAAAAAGAGCCCAAAAAAGTCAAAACGTTGATCCTAGATGAGTGGTGAGCTCACGTGAAATATATTTGGAGTTTTATTGAACCCATCATGAGTATAATTCGGTATGCAAATACAAATTGGGTAAAATTTATGATAATATGGAATGCATGTTTAAAAATAAAAACCATGATAGAAACAAAGACCATGACACAACAAAAGGATTTTTCAAGAGAGTGCAAGGAATCATCGTTGACCGTTGAAACACGATGACCATGCCTTTGCATCTCCTAGCATTTGCTTTGTCCCCAAAGTATTAATAACAAAGAGTATTTTTTTTGTTAAAGGTGGCACCATACAACTATGAAGAAGTTCTTATTGTCCCCAAAGTATTGTTTGAGTTTGGCCACATCATATCTTCAAAAAATCATGATGTTTGTGCTCTTTGAGGCAAATACAAAAAAGATGCTCATGAATGGTGGTACCTACATAACCAAGGCTTTGTTTACTTGTAACCTCTTGCAATAAAACACGTGATTAGAGCAAAAAGGTGACCAAAAAAATTAGGATTTAACTCTTAAATGTGCTGACTTAGATGCTACTATTGTAAAACTTGCCATAACCTGTATTGATGACTCAACTTCTAAATATGACATGAATAGTGGTAGTGGCACAATAGTTGATTGTAGTTCAAATGAAATTGAACCAAACAACTATCATCCTCTTAATGGAAACATTGAAGAGCCATATGAAGATTATTGAATATTGATTGTATTTTTCATTTAGTATTGTTATTTTAATCTTTAACAAATCATTGAACTATGAATCATTGATTTTCAATTTATGAATTTTCTTTGTTATAAGTTTAAATAAATATTTTATTTAGCTTATAGACAATTATGAACATTAAATTTATGAATATTACTTATTATTGTTTTTAAAATTTAAAATATATATTATTTAAAATTATATATATACATGAACCTGTACAGACTCACACCAGAAGAAAAAAACTGTCATACCGACATAACCGAACCTCGTACTTGTACCATCCCCATACCGGGTTAGAAAATTCACTGTAGCCATAAGTACTATTTTTCAGTGGTAAATATCTTTTTCTTCTTTTTTTTCTCATTTCAGTTCTGTCCGTTCTGCATGGCCTCTGATGTGGGATTCTAGTCTTATATCCATATCACGAGTCATTTACTAATTCAAATTCAAATTATGTTGAATGGAAGCAGTACTTTCCCATGCACAAATAAAAATGAAAATGCTGATAAGAGTACCCGACTTTTATTCCATTAATTTACCGAAAGGACAGTACCGAAATTTCGAGAAACCCACTGCCCGACAATTATTTGTTTTATTTCGTACTAAAATTTTCTAAGCGGCAATTTTTACAGTGTAACCAAAAGGTCACTTACCTATTTGATTTCAAAAGCCACTGCTTGATAATTATTTGTTCTCATCTTCAACTGAACTTTTCAACTAACAATTCTTGCAGTGTGACCAAAAGGTCTCTCGCTGTCAAATAAATTATCAGAGGAAGAACTAAACATGGAATATTTGCTGTGTTAAGAACATTTGTCTCTTACAAGGAAATGAAAAAATCAGTAACAAGCTGCCGTCATTTCTCTGCCCATTCAACCGTGGAAAACCTTTTACCAGGTAGCCTTCAGATATTGCAATGGGCGGCAAATACAAAAAAACTCCAATACATTGATTTCAAATGAATAAGAATGGGCGCATAAAATTGGATTGATTAATCAAAAAGAATGATGCTAATTCCTAAATTTTATTTCAGGGAATTTCCAAACCCCTCAAGGGAAGGAAGCCGGCATGAGCTATAACTACACCCGGAGGAAAAATCAACAAGAATCATGCTAGTGTACAAAGGTTTGTGTTTCGGAACTATCCATCTGGCACATGCATTCAAGACACCTAGGGTGTCTGTAAATGCTCCTTGCAATTGGACGAACCTGCACCTTCTTACTTTCCCTAACAGTCTTTCTGACTCTTTCTTGAAACTCATTCCATTCTATGGTAGTGTTTTTGGAGAAAATGCCAGCTAATCGTTTCTTGTTGGGTCGTATCGTAGGTAGGCGTCCACCACCATAATAGATTCTATAACCAGACACTAGAGATGAAAGCTGGCTGCCTGAGTCTGTCATGGAAAACGCATCAGCAGCAGCACAACCAATGAAGTCAAGAGCTGCCAACTGCACCCACAAAATGTCATATCTGTCACTCTTTTGTCAATGACTCAATGTAAATACAGGGAATTTTGTATTTAAATCTTGGAAAAATCACAGCAGGCATAATAGAGTAATTGCCAACCTATACAAAATCCTGAACTAGAAAAAAGAAATAAACATACAACAATTCATATCTAGATAATGCAACAAAACAAACAGCTTATCTACTAGATTTGAAGGTGGGTCTGACACACCATTATTGGAAACTCTAGCAGAAGATTATCTTAATGGAATGATTGTCCTAGTTCCCTGTTGGCATGCTAAAACAGCCATATGATTGTAATAATATCACAAGTCTTAATTAGACATTAGCATAGGATCAATATATTGGAGATTAAATGATTGTCTTTATGGATAATATGTGCACATAAACAATGTACATTGTGGATAAAGTTAGTAACCAATAGCTTGACTGGAGCTCATATTGTAAAATAGGAGGATCATGTAACTATATAAGCATGTATCCTATAAGCGTGCAAGAGAGGATTTTAGAGTAAGTCATATCCAAGAACTATCATTTACTGCAGTAGAACAAGCAGAACAAGTTAGCGCTGCCATTTTCAGCCGTGGCCTTCATGTATGTATATATATTCTTGGTATATCTTCTGTGTTGTTTGCAATGCATGCATGTGGATTGCTCTTGAATAATATTAAATATAAGGTTTACTCCCTCCATAGAATGAAATCCTACAGAGATCATGGTCCTTTGAATCCTTTGAGCACCTTGGGTAAGTTGCCACTTTGGGGTTAATATGCTAATGTCTGATTGGTTTTTTAAGTGCTACCATGGGTATGCAAATATGCAATCAAAATAGACTAACATTTTGGGTTCCATTGCCGGAAACTCATCTAATGCTGCAGATGGCTATGTAGGTTTCAGATGTAGAAAATCTATTGTTTGTTTTTAATGGTGGGTTTGTAGTTTTGAGGTTCCCACATTGAGTTTTTGTTTGAGATTCTCTTTATCCCACACAGAGTTGTAGCAGAAGAGCTACTATAGATTAACTTACAGTATAAGGATTTGAAGGTTTATGAATAAAATTATTGCAGATATATAAACCCACTTGACATAAGTATTATGTGCTTATATTTATTAATGGGTTTAATTTTTGACAAGTAGATTGTGATGCGTGAAAATTTGTTATTTATTGTTACCTGTGCATGCATATGTAGCATGTGCACATATGAGATTATGCAAATCTTTTGTAGAAAATTGTTGTTACGGTGTTCAGAAGTTGTGGATATGTTTTCACAGACAAAATTTGGCAAAGGTGTGAGACAAGTTGTATTGAAGGAATAATGTTGACATGGTTTTCAATAATTCATGCAAGGCACCCTATTACTTTTCTTGCATATGCTGAATATGTAAAGGAGCACTCGACTGATGGGAGGTGCCACCTAAGGATTATCAATACAGTGCCTACATTTTGCAGATCATTGTGCTTCTGTGTTAGCTCATCCTCTATATTTATGAGTCCAGATTAGTTGAATTGCACTTGTTGAACAGCATATTTATGGCATGTCACTAATAGCATGAAGGCACAAACAAAACTCAAGACATAAGTACAGACAAGATAGAAGGAAGCTTGCTGGCAAGGGCAGTTGATGCTATCATATGATTTTTCTTTGTTTTAGCACAGATTTACAGGGAAAATAATTAAAAATATGCTGCATGGTTTGATAGAGCATGGTTGTAATGCTATATGAAGTGCAAAGGGTGATTGGTAAGCGTGCAAAGATAGTAATGCAAAGCACTGCAAAGGATAGTTTTATAGATGGTAATTACATTGGGAAAAAGCACACGCAAAGTCAGTGCATCACTATATTGTCTTTGGAGGTATTTTAGCTTACAATCTATAACCACATGCCATAATTGTGCCAAAGTGGAAACTCTCTTCAGATGGAACCTATTATAATGGGTAAGATACTAGTTAGTGCACAGTGTGTCAGTAAAGCATATAGCTTGCATGTAAAGAAGATGGATAGAATATGCAATGATATGGCTATCGGTATTGATTTAGACTAAAAATTCTATCATACAAAATGAATGCAAAGGTACTTTGTGTGAAACTTAGCTGTGACACAACTTATGTTCTGAAGGTGAATAGAATAGACAAAGATATGGCTATTGGTATTAATTTAGACTAAAATTCCATCATAAAAAATGAATACAAAGGTACTTTGTGTGAAACTTAGCCAACACTACTTATGTTCTTTCGGGCACAAATGACAGATTTGCCTGTGGAAAGCAAAACATCAGAGCAATAAGGAGTGCTTCTTCCCAGAGAACACAAAAAGCATGAGCATGTGAATAGAATTGCTGGCATGCGAGTCTACAGGGAATGATGATGAATGCACTTATCTAACACACCAATATTATTGCTTGAGGAGAAGATGGTTGCAACAACAGAAGAATCATTATCTTGTGCGCCAACAGGCGCACTCACATATAGATTGGTAGCTGACTGAGACAAAACAAAAGACACCAGCAGCCACACAACCTATTGCTGTTCCCTGGTGATTTATCATAATATGTAGTAGTGCTTATGAATCTGGTTTAAGGGTTGCAATATACTTTACAGGAATAAAGTTGTAACATGGTTTCTGGGTTGTAACATACATGCCATGCCAGCATGACCTGTTTTGGAATTACTGATGATGGCAGTATATGGCAGCACCTGAATTTTTGGATAAACAGCATACAGAAATTTTAGTTTGCAAAGTTGCTCTTTGGCAGATCCATGCCTAATTGCCAAATTCTATGGATGTAAAGATCACGGAAACACAGGCTTAGCCACTCTCCATTATTATTCCATCCATTGTTTGACGGTAAACATACGGATGGGGACAAAAAAAGTGTTTGCTACCAAAGATTGTTGCCTGCAGTAAAGGGGAAAAGGTGCATTGCATGATAAAGAAGAATATTGGCACAATATATGGTAACCATGCCTAGTGTTAAGCTTCTTATTAAGTGATATTGCACTTCCAGGGTTTTAATAAGATAGAACCTGAACCTAAGAAGCTTTTAGCGATGGATCTCACAAAGTATAAAAATAAGGAATGTTTGTTCTGGGGAAAAAAGAATTAGTAGTATAATTGTGGAGTGACAAGGATAAAAGTATTTTAATTAGTTGTATCAGTATTCATAGTACCAATAATTATTTAAATATGTACACCATGTAGTTTTACACGCAAATAAATATTTAGTGGTGCAGGAATCATAAGACAAACAAATAATATTATTTTGGGCAATAGTTTATGTATGTTGCTGACTCCATTTTTTTAAGAGATGATTTGATTGCCAACAGGTTTTTGGGGCAATCATTTATTTATGTTGCTGGCTCCACTTTTTAAAGAGACAATTTGATTACTCAACAGGAAAGATAAATATAAATAAATGGATATTATTGTTTGGGCTTTTATGTGTCATATGGAGGTAGTAGACTGATCACCTCTGCCACCATACGCTTGATACTGGAGAAGGTCCCATCTTGTCAATAGTGACTGTCATTCTTCCAGGTTCTTTATTACAAACAGATGCAATTAAACATTGATTGTGTGATTTGACCTACGATAGAAACAGGATTTTATTGATTTCCATAAACAAATTGGATGCATTTTTCAAAGGTTTGTCTGATTAGGCATGAGTTGGTTGAGTGTGCAGACAGGTTGCAGAGATGTTCTTAAAGAATATGTACCATAGAGTACATCCACAACCCACATGACACAGAATGACAATAGATACGGGAACTTGGTTGGCAACTTGCACACTTTTAAGGACATGTTATTTTGTGTACTTGATGATTCTCCACAAGCTAGCAAGAATAGACAGAGGTTCATAGCAGTGGAAGATGGTGATTGTTCCATAGTGCAAGGGATGCGGATGGTGTTATTGCATACATATTGATTAGATGAGCCACATCCACAACTCTTGTTCCTAGACACTTGTCAAACACAAATGGTTATTGGTTACCCATGTTTTCCAGTGGTATGGATTGAGTACTATTCAGGCAGACACAGGGTGGTATACAAGGTTTTTGGTTCTCCTAATTTGATGGATCACGGCTGCAAAGCAGGTACGATAGAAATTAGAACTGTGAATTTTCAATATATCCAAATGTTGAGATGACTAGTTACAGATTGGTATTCTAGCTTGGTTGAGATTAGTGGATTTGTTTGGTTGAGGTGATATCTTGAGCAGGTACAGGCCTGCACCATGTGATTCAGGTTGCAGGTGCATATTAAAGGGAAGGAAGTGTTGAATTTTGCATATCGTTTCAGTAGGCTTCAACTTGTTGGTAAGTGAAATGCATGTCAAGGATATAGTGCCAGTAGAGTATGGATAAATAGTGAAAAGGAATGTGTGACATGTTATATGCTGACACATGCACAAGCATCCAACATATGAGAGCAGCATGCTTGCATAAGGATAGCAGTTGAAGCATTCTGAGACACCTGTGTGAGGGTAATATAGCTTGAAAGAGTTGAGGAGAATGATATTGTTGAGGATGAGTTGAGCCACGGGGATGTTGTATCATGTTATCTTGGCATTGAGTCTTCACCTGGAGTTGTGCAAGATTTGATATGCAGGTGTTCCAAGGACAGAACACATAACTGAGGTGGGGGGATGTAGGCGTGCTAGAAGAGCTTATATGGATTGTAATAATATCATGAGTCCCAGTTACAAATTAGTATAGGAATGATGTGTATTTATGGATAACATGTGCACATAAACAATGTATCTTGTGGAGAAATTTGGAACAAAATACTTAACTAGAGTTAATATTTTAAAATAGGAGGGTCATGTACCTATCTATACAAGCATGTTCCCTATACCTCTTTGATAGACAATTGTGGAAAGCAATCATATCCAACAGATATTGACTGTTGTAGAACACGCTGGAGGAGGTGGCACCAGTGTTTACAGCTGTCCATTTGCCCACCATGGGCAAGGGTGGCCTTCATGTATGTATTTATTTGCTGCGGTAATAAATTTTCACATTGGATTTGGTGTTTATGTGCTTCTCATTATCTTTTGCTTTGTTTTATATACATGCATGTGGATTTATGATTGCTCGTGACCTGTATTATGTATAAGGTATATTGCCTCTGTAGCCTGAAATCTTACAAAGATTGGTGTCCTCTCAATCCTTTGTCAACCTCAGGTGAGCTGCCCCTTTGGGGATTAATATCCTGTGTGTGGCTACTCCCTAGGAAAAAGAATTATTAAATTTGCAAAATGCCAGACTTGTATCTATGAAAAGTTGTGGCAATCAGCTTACAGAAAACATTCTTATATGAGATTCAATTAACTAGACACAATCTGAAACTTCAGATTAAGATGTAGATAATTATGCACCCTCATTGCTATAACTCCCTACCACCAGGCTTTCTAGAGAGCTGTGCCACAAATTGATGCATATCTTAACACCTCATTTTGGACGCTGCAAACCATTAACACATCCAGCACTGATATAGCTGCAGGGAATTGGATTTTATGTCTTCTCTTAGTGGTAAGATAAATAAAGAATGAAAACTTGAGTACCTGAGGGCCTAAAAAATTTGATTTTACCACGAACTGGAAGTGGTGGATGTGCCTAATTTGTTACGACTGAACCCTAACCGTACATGAACTATACCCGAATTCTGTACACTTTGTTGCCCATTGTACTCTCTTAATTTTTTGAAATGTAAACAGAGGAGTGGCGTAAGAGATCAGAATATAAATTGCTGCATAATCTCAAGTCATCACAAAAGCAGTTATCTATAGATTATATTATATAAACTGAAAACTCTGTTATTTACCTGAGATGAAAAAGTTGCAAATAGTCTTATTTCCTCTGACAACAAGAGATCTTAGCACCTCATTTTGGATGCTGCAAACCAAAAATGCATCCAGCACTGATACAACTAAAGGAAACTTGATTGTGCAGGCATCTATCTTAGTGGAATCAAGAATGAAACTTGTGTACCTGAGAACCTAAACATCTGGATTTTACTCTGCACTGGAAGTGGTGAATGAGTGTACTTGATTACAACTAAACATTTATGGTATATACACTATACTCAGATTTTGTATATTTTGTTGCCCATTATACTTTATTGATTTCTTGATATGTAGAACAGATGGGTGGCATAATACATCAGAATATAAATAGTCACATAATCTTCAATCATCACAAAAGCAGTTAGCATACAGTTATCTATATGGAAAACTCTGCTATTTACCTGAGATGAAAAATTTGCAAATGGTCGTATTTCCTCTGATGACAAGAGATCTTCTTTAGTGACCAAGTTAGGATATAAACTAGTCAAAGCAACCATCCTTGATTGTCCCCCATATATATGAGCACCTGCAAGATAAATGTGTGTTCCACGTTTGAAACCAACAGCAGTAAGCATAAGAACAGCTTCTTCTGGTGTCAAAGGGCATCTACCCATGGATCTCAAAGCTTCAGCAGATGGTAGGCTGCATCAATTAGAAAAAGACTAGCTTGTTGTAAATAATAAACTAAAATAAGGAGTGAACTAAGCCATTTCAAACTAAGCCATATCTTATTAAATCATGTCAATTGTGAAGGGATTCTTGTCTAAGAAATGTGAAAGTACAAGCAATTTTTAACACAGCCTACAAAACTTTAACTAGGTTCCACTCCCCCGTCCAATACACTAGACAAAGACAAAAGAAGATATCTTACTTAACACTCTTCTTGTACATTGTTAGTGTGGGAAAATGAATATCCCTGTATGCTTGTAACTCTTTTCTCTCCATCTCTTCACCCCCAAACTCGCACATGGAGTAGGCTGCCATATCAATTTCAAATCTTAGATGCAAAGCCAAATACTTGGAAGACCTTAGAGAAATATCTTTCCCCTCTTTAACATGTTTATCACGTAAAGGTTCCCCCATCAACTGTTGATCTAAAGGGCCCCATCTTTGACTATGTTCACGCATCCTCTGAACCAACATCGCCCCAGTTTCTTGAATTTTAGGAATGAATTTCAAAGCATGAAAATTGCATCTGCATCGTAATCTCTGCAAGAGAACAGAAAAAGGATCCTTCAATGACAAAATAAAAAATTATCTCATGGGCACAAAAAACATTAAATAAGGGAAATTATGAAGCAAAAAAGCAATACTGTGGCTTCACCCGAACAGCAATAATATGGTTTGACCACCCACATAACTTACAAATCAGTTTTTTTGATGTATATTAACTGATAAACTTAATCCACTAACAAAACTGAAGACAGTTTCTAGCTATAAGAAGTTGTGCTCTTCTAAACAAAATTAGCAGTCACTTTTTTCGCGATTAGAAATTCTCAGTCCAGTATTAATGGTGGTGTGATTATTGGAAGGTTTGACAAAAAGTATTGTTACATAAGAATATAGAAAAGGAAAGAACCAGCTTGCTGACACAAATAATAACAACCCACATGAACCTGAAACTCTCTGAGAAGGCACAAGGTTAAACGGACTGAGATTGTCAGATATTATTCACAAAATATGGGTTTAGGAAGATTGCCTCAAAAAGCAACTGAATCCCAATAAATATCACAGAAGATATTATTCTTATAATGATACTTTATGCTGATTTACTGACACAAGAAAGAGAAAGCTCTGAGTACGATTGGATAAGAGAACAGAATTTCATTTCCTTTTTCAAAAGGTCATTTTGAACTTTCATAATAGGCATGAGAGGGTGAGAGGAATAACAAAAACGTCTACTATGACATTCATCAATGTTTTGATGCATGCGTCATTTGTTATTGGGGTTATGTCAGGTTAGTTGTGTGCCAAAATTTTAGATAATGGCTTCATTGGCCAACACCAACTGTTTACAAGCAAAAATAGTTTACTGTTGAAAAATGAGATGATATTACAAAAATAGCAAAAATACAGAAATTGAAAAACTTGTTCTATCCCATACTTAACTGAATAAGAAAGTAATAGGGGAACCACAAACAACAAACATTTGAAATCCCTTTTCTATATATATGAGCTTCCAGATGGTTATGTTTAATATATATTCAATCCTAAGATACCAGGTTCTTCAGTTTAGGCCCCCATGCCCGCTCTGGGAGCATCCGGGTCCAAGAGCGCCCAAGAGCACAAAAGGCATCTGAATAAGAAAGTAATAAGAGAACCACAAACAACAAACATTTGAAATCCCTTTTCTATATATATGAGCTTCCAGATGGTTATGTTTAATATCTATTCAATCCTAAGATACCAGGTTCTTCAGTTTAGGCTCCTGTGCCTGCTCCAAGAGCATCCGGGTCCAAGAGCGCCCAGGAGCACCCAAGGCATCCAGGGTGCTCTCTGGACACTCTCGAGTGCTCCTAGGCATTCCTAGGTGCTCCCACAAGCGCCAACGCCTTGTGGGCGCCAAAACTCAATAAAAAAAATGCAAAAAGTGCTTTTGAAACCCTAAAATGCCCCCTAAAGTCAAATTTTGCCTCTATCAAGCTCCATTGCTCTCCTAAAACACATTGCTCAGCCATTTTTCCTCTTTTTTGCATTTTGAAGGGTAGCTGGTTTTTTTGAAGGAGGGAAGATACTTGCACAAAGGAGATTTGATCATCTAAGCTAAGCATTTTAATTGATTCTTTAGTTTTTTAACAAAAGTTTTGATGAATTTTTTTAAGATTTTAATGAATTTTTTTAAGTTCTTTTTTTTAAAAAAAAGAAACAAGTTCCACTATTTGTTATAATCCAAATTGCCATGTTCGGCAATTTTGGCCCCCGTACCTGTGTGGCTATGAGATGGGTACGAGTATGGTTTTGGTCCCTTCACGTGCAGGGTTCAAGTATTTTTATGTTATTAAATTTAAATTTTTTATTGTTTTAAATTTAAATTTAATATTATTTTATTTTATTGTTTTATTTTTTATATTAAAAAAAATATTAGCATTTAATAAATAAAATTTAAATATTTTAAAATATTTAATTTAAAATTTAAATTATTAATATATAAAATTTAAGAAGTTCAAATATTTAAATTAAATTTTAAAAATGTAGTGTTATTTTATTTTAATCTTTAATATTAACAAATTTAAATATTTAAATAAAATGTAAACTTATTAATATTTTATGTTTAATATGATATTATTTTAATTTATTATATATAAAAATTAACAAATTATGAGTATCATTGTTCTTTTAATTTATAATTTTGAACACAAATATATATATATATATATATATATATATATATATATTCCCGTACCAGTACCCAAGGAAAAGAAATTGCCATACTGTCGTACCCGTACCCATATCAGTTTTTGTACCCTTACCGGCAACTTAGGTTATAATGTTTTTAGGTTGGCCACATGGCCTTGACCAATTAGACCTCTTCCACTCCCACTTAAATAATCTAGTTTTGTGCATCCAATTCACAAAAGAGCTTGAAACCAATAACCAACTGCCCTTTCTAGATGTCCTTATTATCAAAAAAGAGGATGTATCCCTTGCCCGTAGTATTTTTAGAAAATCAACCCACACCGACCTATACCTACATGCATCCTCTCATCACCACGCTGCCCAAAAAGCCAGTTTTCTCAAGACACTAACAACCCGAGCATATCGCATTTGTGACAATGAACACATAGACCAAGAGCCTTCCCACCTCTACCACATCTTCAAGCTAAATGGTTATAGTGACAAATTTATTGGTAGAACTTTCAAACTTGCCAAAAACCTTGCCAATCCTAACCCCAAACCTAAGATGCTTGAATCACCCCACTTTGCCAACCTCCCTTATATTGAGGGAATTTCTAATAAGATTTCCAAAATCCTCCGCAAAAATTGCCTCTTTTGTGCCTTTAAACCCCTCTCCACCACCAAGAAGCACATATCTTCTACTAAAGATCCTTTTCCAACTAAGTTTCAATCAGGCATTCACAAGATTGTTTGCTCTTGTGGAATCCCTTACATAGGAGAAACAGATCGCTCCATCAGGACTATGATCAAAGAGCATAGTGTTGATATTAAGCATGATCGTATCTTGAAATCAGCCCTAGTTGAACACTCCTTCCACACCAAACATCACATTTTCCTTGAGGATACCCAAGTTTTGGTTAAAGAAGATAATTTCTCAAAGAGCAAACTTCAAGAGACCATCCTTATTAAAGACCACCCCACCAATCTCAACCGTGATGATGGTTGGCACCTTAGCCCCACCTAGAAACCCTTATTGACCTCATCTCGATTGCACCTGCATCCCTCTTAATCCCTCCTACCCCCTCCTTTCCTTTCCCGCCCCCCCTCTCAAACCTCTATTTCATCTAACCTTCGGCTGTCCTAGGCCACTCTTCCTCTCCCTTTGATCTTCTCCCCCTCACCAGCCACTCCCCCTTTTTATCTCTCCTCTTTCCCTCCCTTTCCCTTGCGGGGGACCTTGTTCCCCTTGTCATACTTTCTCCTTTTCTTCCTCTTTTGTTTCTATTTTTTCTTCATCCTTTTAACCCAATTTCGTTAACTCTTTCCTTTGTGTGGCTTCCTTCTCCCTTCCCGTTCTCCTTTCTTTTTTTCATTTGTTTATCTTTGTGTAGTTTCATAGGTCATTGTGCATTCTTCCTACTCTCATTTTAATCCCTTGTTTTTCTAATTCTTGTTTTCACAATCCCTAATAGACCCTCTCTTTTTAGTAGTGCTAATTGTTGCTATTTTATTTTGACTTTCTTATATAATATCTATATATAATAATTGTTCATATATTTTTTTTTGCATTTTATTGGTTATAAATTTTGCATAAGTCAACTTTATTTTCTTTATATATAGTTTTGTTTTCTTGTTTTAACCCCCTTTTAATTAATATATTAGTTATAACGGTCTTATTATTTATGTTTATCCCATAAGCTTATATCTATCTATCTGATTAGATTTAATATATTTGTTACTATATTTTTTTTGTAATTGGAGAACTAGATATTAATTGTATCTAATATTTTAATATAATTCTACATGTGACTTTACCTCGTATGTTTATTTTTATAATATAATTTATATCATCAATTGTTTTAGTTCTTTTCTTTTTTGTTATAGTCATCTTGCAATATATTGTTTCAAAATCTATACATGTATGTATATATATATATTGGTTTTTTAATTTTTCATCTATATATTTTTCTATTATAGCTTTTTAATCTATTTGCACTTCTATTTTCATCCCTTTCAATTCTATTATAATCCAAGTGGAAGAGGCTTTATATTTAACTTATATTCCAATAGATTAAAAATTATAATAAATATATATCTATTAGAATACATATTGATATTTTCCCCTAACTTATAAGATAAACATAAATTGTGTATATATATATATATATGTGTGGATTTTTTCCTTAACTTGATTTATAATATCTTCATATAATAGTTGTTCATATATATTTACACTACAATATAATAGTTTTAACTAATTGAATAGTTTATTTTCTTAACTTTTAGTTTAGGCTTTATTAATTGTTTTGTTATTTGTTAATGTTTATCCTTTAAGTTTATATCTATTTGTCTAACTATAATTAATATATTGTTGCAATTAACTTATTGTAATTGTAGTACTAGATATTAATTATATCTAATATATTAAAATAATTATATATGTGACTTTGTATCATATGTTTATTTTTATAATATCTATTGGTTATTATTAATATATACTTTGGGTTACATTAAGTATATTTGTTTTTATTATTTTTCTTTTTTCTTAACATTTTTCTTTCTTTTATTTCTTTCCTAACTATTCTCCTATCTTTTTTAATCATCTTTTCATCCCTTACTTCATTTTTCAACCCCTAACCCCCTCCTCCCCCTCAACTCTTCTTAAATCCATTTCTGCAATCCAATTCATCACTCTTCCTAATGATGAATCACTAAGTGTGATTCGAAATGCCGATCTAAATAAAAATACACAGTTGAATCCAAAAGCTCTCAAAACTATGTTTTTTTGTGTTCATTTTGAACTTTCATTAGTTTATACATATATGTAGGGTTGGATTTATTTATTTATTTATTTAAAATTTTATGTCTTATTACAGCAAAATCAAATTGCAGTCTATTTAGAATGGCAACTAGTTCAAATTCAATTGGTATTGATGCAAACAAAAAATTTAAAATTGATCAAGCATCTCCTTTATGGAATTGTTACAATGCTTGAACAACTTCCAAGAGGTGGGGCATTATTTGGGATTGTGGTGAGTGTGGAGTCCAATTTAAGAGTTTGTATAGTCAAGTGAAAGCTCACATATGTACACAAAGTGGAAAAATAAGAAGGGGTTGCCAAAAAAAAAAATTATGGCATTCATTAAAGAACAAGAAGTTCATGTTGTGAGTGAAAGAGCAAAATTAAGATCCCATCCTTTAGCAAAGAGAACGTCAATGACTTTACCTATACATTCAGTAATGGCCCCTCAACATCCTTTCTTGGAGACACCCTCTATCCAAGTAGAAGATCCCACTCCTTCCCACAAAAGAGGCCCATTGGATAAGGCATTTCAAAATGAAGCAAGAGACATTGCAGAGGAAAAAGTTGCACATTGCATTTATGCCAATGGTCTTCCTTTCAACTTGGTGAGATCACCATATTGGTATGAAATGGTGGCGGCAATCAAGAGTGCACCTTCTAGTTTCACAAGTCTTGGGTATGAAGAGGTGTGCCCCACCTTATTGGCAAGAGAAAAAAAATTGCAAAGACATCACTCAAACCAATTAGAGATTCTTGGATTGAAACAAGAGTGTCTATTGTTTCTGATGGATGGAAAGATTGCAAAAAATCGACCTTTAATAAATGTTATTGCAGTGTCCCCCAAAGGAGCAATGTTTTTGAAGGCGGTTGATTGTGAGGGGCAAATCACGAATGCAAAATTCATTTCTAAAATCCTCATTGAGTTTGTAGAGATGATGGGTCCTAAAAACGTTGCCCAAATCATTACAAACAATGCGAAAAATTGCAGGGTTGCAAGTGCTTTGGTTGAGGAAAGGTATGAACACATTTTTTGAACACCATGCACCATACACTCCCTTAACTTGGTGATGCAAGCAATTGGCACTCAAATAGAGTGGGCGAAAGCTATATACCAAGAGGGTGAGGAGATCCAAATGCTTGTGACAAATCACCATATGTCACAAGGCATTTTCAGGACTTTCTCAAATATGGAATTGTTGAAGGTAAATTTAATATAATTATTTAATTTATTTTTAATTTTATTTATGTCATGTTTGATTATATAATATGTTTTAATGTGTTATTAACTTATTTTTTACATGATCCTAGGTTGTTGAGACCTGATTTGCATCTCACATGATCATTTTGAGACGACTTGTGAAGGTGCAAGAGGCATTGGATGTCATGGTTATTAGCAACCAATGGAGTATTTGGAAGCAATCAATTTCATAAAGGGACCAAAAGGTCAAGTCATTGATGCTAGATGACGATTGGTGGGCTTGTGTGGACTATGTCTTGAGTTTCATTGAGCCTATCATGAGTATGATCAAGTTTTTTGATATAGATCAACCATGTTTGGGGGAAACCGATGATGGTATTGACTCCATGATAGAAAAAATAAAGGTCATAATAGCTTAAAAAGAGAATAACCCCAAAGAAACATATTTCCAAAGTGTGGAAAAAATCATTCATCGCCGCTAGAACAAGATGAACACCATTGCATCTCCTTGCATATGCATTATCTCCCAAATAATATAGCGCACAGATACTTGCTTTGCCAAGGAGAACTCCACCATATAGAGATAATGATATTGCTAATGGGTACAAGCGAGCATTCAAAAGACTCTTCTCAGATCCAGAAGTGGTGGAAAATGTTACGAAAGAGTTTGGCATGTTCATCTCAAGATGAGATCATACTATTTGTGCTCTTCAAGACCAATACAATGTAGATGCTCGTACATGGTGGTACCTGTTGGTGTACGTTTTATCATCCACCGAACACACAGAATAAATGCCCAAAGACACTCTATCCTCTCTTGAACAAAGTCACCGCGTATGCTAAGATTGCGAGAAGATCATATGGTGACTCCAAGGTTTCTTTCGTTAGGTCATGACATGTGGATAAGCTCAATGGGCGTTGTGATATGCTGGTAATACACAAAGGGACTTACGTTAAGGAATTTCTCACAAGTTCGGGACTTAGACAAATTTATCATTAAAGGTTTCTTCGGTTGGGACTTTCAATTTGGGATCTCAAAAAAAAGGGCAAAAAGATAAGGGTTTAGAGGATCTAATCTACGCCTAGGAATTCAAGAGACGGTAGAGATTAGGTGAAACGAGTAACCACGATTTGTTTCGCCTCCTTGGGACAACTACACAAAGTGGGTGCAATCTTCAAAGGGTGTGATTATAATTTTCATGCCTCAAATAAGACCGAAGTTAAGCATCCACAATCACAAGCTCAGGCTAACTTTACACATCAAATGAAAATCATCCATCCGAAGAAAGCATGAGCAATATTTCACCATCAATCTATACTATCGAATCTTGTATTCACTTAACAACATTCAAAGCAAATTCTATTTTAATTTTAATCTAATGTTCTATCTAATTCTAATCTATGGTTGAAGAAGTTATGCAACCTTGCACACCACTTGACAACAAAAGTGATTCAAAGCAAATCATGCATAAGAGCTTTTATTATCGGAAGTAGCAAAACGCAACAATTTCATATACTGTCTCCACACAAATGAAAATGAGAGATCACAAGTTTATATAGAGTTTTCAAAATCAAATGAAAGGCCAAGATTAAAACAACATCAACGGCCAAGATTAATACAAATCAACCCTAATTAGGGTTTCCCAAAATAACATCAATAAACAAGTAGTGAGGTGGCAGTTGGAGCTATCTTCAAGGGATTTTGTCCCTATCCTCCCGAGCAGCAGTGTGCTTGACGAACCTAGACACAATCGTGATGACTTCCTCCATCGTGATTGGCGGCAGCATGCTTATTCTAAATTCAAGCCCGTCCCAATCTTCAGCACATCTGATGAAGGTGTTCTCCCAATCCATTTCCTGTTTCACGAAATCATCTCGGATAGACAAGAGGTTTGCCACTTTTGTGAAGTCCTGCCTCAGAATTGGTCCTATAGTAGAGAAGAAGACTTCCTGAACGTTATGCTTTAACCTTTCCAACTACATGTCGTTCTCTCGGACAATCTCTTTGTTAAACACGTCCGCAGCTATGAGATAAATCTTCCTCTGGATTTCTCTAACCTGCTCTTCAATTCTGAGCCCATCAACCTTTACCTTCTCCAAAGCCTCGCTCTGCATTGTTAATGCCCAAAACCAATGATGAAAGTCATAAGCGACTCCCGTGGCAGTCACCTTTTCCTCGACCAACTCCTACTTTGGGACGCCCTTCAGTACTCTGAGGCATGGAATGAGCCTCTCCTGAATATCCGAGAGGTTGTCCCAAGTTTCCGCCATGATAGCCAATCTGGAAAGAAATGAGGAAGTTTTCCCATAGGCAAGCGTCAATCTCTCCATGAACGAAGCCGCTTCTATGCCCTTACTTGTCATCCATTCCTGGGCCTCCTTCGCCGTGACCATCCCTTCTTCCACATCCTTAGCCATCTCCTGTGAGGAATTGAGAAGAGGAGGAGCTACTGCATCACCCTGATTGAGTGGTTGGGTCAGATGCCGAATATACTCCTTCAAGCGCTCGACCTCCCTTTTGTACTCTTTCTTTTTCACCACTTCCTTTTTCAGTCTCGCCTTGATAGTTGAGACTGAGTTATCCAATTCTTCCACCTCCTAGCCTTTTGTTGTTGGGCCCAGGTCTATAGTGGTAATGGCGTATTCCTGGTGAGTGATTTCATCTTGTGCTTTGTCAACTGTTGGTACTACAATCTGTATGGAACGGCCGCCGGCCTCGTCCCCTGAATTGCGGAAAATTTCTTGGCAGGTTTCTTCATAGCAACTTGTTCCAACCTTGCCAAGAAATCTGCAATATCATCTTCTTCTTGGATTTCAACTAGTGCCTGAATCTTCATCCTCTCCTTGAGCCAGTCAAGAATGGCAGGCTGCTCGATACTATCTTCTTGCTAAACATTTTCTGCACTTGGTACGTCCAAAACTCCTTTGAGAGCAGAAATCATCCCCTCTTGGAATTCATCATTTTGGACATCCACTTCATCTTCTGAACCCAATACTTTTGTGCCCGTAGGAGATAGGGGCTCATCGTCATCCAACTGGATCGACTCATTGTTCTTCTCTTCAATTGGAGAAGGTCTCATCATCTCAGCCAAGGATTCGTCCCCAGTGGCCACTAACTCATCAATGTTTCTAGATGTCGCGAAACGAGATGGCCCCATCCTCTGTCTCTTTTGGGCAGGCTCTATGTTTGCAATCACTTCCTTCCTCTTCTCAGTAATCTCAACCAAATCATCATTGCAGGATGTGTCAGCATTGGAGGAGTATGACTCTATCTCACTCAGCAAGTCATAAGTGAGCGTCATTCTTTTCTACCTCAACTCCTGGACTTGTTGGTCAACCCACCACTAAGAATACTTAACATTGGCCTCATCAACGTAGCCAAATCTGAATGCTTGGGCTCTAACCACTTCACAACAGGAAGAGGCCAGCTCTCATTGAAGCACAGCTAGACATATTTTTCGTCGTCCTGCAACTGATCGGGCACCTGGCAAAGTTCGGTTGCTCTCATTAAATCCACCGGCACTCTAGACCATAATCTTCTCCTGACTTCATACTCGTCAGCAACATTCGCCCAGAAGTCCTCCAGGTCTACTCTATGTTTATATCTTTTCCCATCCACGGTCTGAATGTGATAATGAGGGTCAAAATTGGCCCTGGACCAATAAGTTGTGAATGGGCACCATTGAATTTCCAACCCGGCACTTTCGGTTGCTTGTGCTGACAGACAGGACTCCAACATATTCCCAATAAAGAATGGGAAAGTGATAGCCGCCTTCTATTTTGGCCTCTGGATGCTTTGATAGGTCTCTAACTGTCTCAGGACTTCTAGCAAAATCATTTGATTTGTAGGATAGATAGGAAGGCTATAAGGATTTCCAGTGAATCCTTGGATCCTAATATACGTGAACCTTGGGAACTGGATAAGCCAGGATCCATATCTACTGATCAAGCTCTTGGCTTCGTGACTCAGCCTTTGGTGCGTTCCTCCATGAAATATTCTGGTTATGTACATGAGGAAGGCATCGTGCACCCGCTTGAAGTGAGACTTCTCCCTGAGTTGAAGTTGCGGGTAGCAATCATAGGACTTGAGCTCGTTCTCACCATTTCCTACTTTGCCTTTGCATATAAGTCCTAAGTATTTGTATGTTCTAGCCAACAAATAGACGACATATGAGCTCATGTGGAAAGACTGTCTTCTCCAGATTGACTAACTACTTGTGGAGACCGTCACTAATCATCTGAGCCCAGTTGAACATCTTCACACTGGAGGCAATTTCATCGATAAAATAATACATCCACATCTCAAAATATGCACGTTGTGGATTGCCAACTATCCTGTTCAACATCAGGATGATATCCCCATAATCCTCCTTAAAATCCATCTGACTTAACTTCTTAGGCATCTTCTTGGCGGATGGTCTAGGCTTCTCCAGCCATGATTTATTAATATTTGTGGCACACAATTCAGATTGGCCATCATATAACTTTTTGGCGTCCTCGGTCTTATAGACGGTCCGATGATGTGTCAGGGTGCTAAATGCCTCCTGGATTGCCACGTCACCAAGGTGAGCTAGAATCCTTCCGTCAAGTGAAACAATTTGTCTCTCCTACGCATCATAATGAATGGCGCATTCTACCATTAACTCGGCACATTCTATTGCAAGCGGGAATCCGGCTGCTTGAAAAATGCCATTTCTCACCATCTGTCTGGCAATGGGTGTCGGTAATCCGGCATGTCCATATACTCTCTTTTTGAACTCCATGAAGTCCACGTGTCCAAGATTAGTGTCTGCAATATTTTTCCATTTAGAATTGATCTTTGATTCTCACTGCAACCCTTTACTAGCGAACTTCATCGGCACCTTTTTTGATGATTCTCCCGGTGTTGTTATTAACTTGCAGTAAAAAAAAAGGATTAACATTAATATGGAGACTTTAAAATATAGTTTATTTCTAGGCCTTTTATTTGAAAATTTTACTTTCAGCTTATTTAAAAGATAGAATTTCTGCGAAAAAGCAAAGCTGAAAGTAAGTGAATTTGATTGAAATTTCGCCAAAATTCAACCAGAATAACAGAATAAGACGAAAGAAGAATAAAATCTTGGCCAACCCAATTTCAAACCTATGGCTGCGAATAAAATTCAACTTGAAAGAATTTAATCAAAAATTCAATGAAGAGGTGCGCCAACTTGCTGAGAAGTTCAATTTTCAGCCAAGAAATCTTTTACTTCTCCAAAAAATTACTTCCTCAACATAAAATATTACTTCTTCTACTGATAAAATCGATCTTTCCTTCAGAAGAATTGACCTTGCCTTACTTTTCTTACAACTTTGAGAGATTAACTTCTCTTCAACTGAGCTTGTGAAAAATGAGTTGTTGAAACTCATTATAATGCTGAAGAATTTGATTTGTTTAGCAACTGCATCCTTTTCTCTCGATTTCAATTTGTTTTTTTCTCCTGATTAAGGCAAGTCTCTATTCTTTTCAAAAAATCTCCATAGCAAGTTTATCCAAGTGCTACCTTTAGCAAATCCTTTTGATTTTCCAAAAATTTGATTTTTGCTAGA